>CABHPQ010162812.1:0-30719 GCA_902168405.1 Peromyscus aztecus | reverse complement strand
ACACACACACACACACACACACACACACACACACACACACACACACAGTGTGACAGTGTCCTCTCACCCCAGGCCACACAAGATCCCGGCTGTCTTCACCACCAGGCATCGCGTCTCCTGCAGCCTTCTTAGTCAGGTTCCCTAGTGACTTCTGACCGTTTAAAAGACAAAATGCCCACACTGGGGCAAAAATATCTTTGCCATGTTCTTCTGTATCATTTTCTGAGGTTTTCCTTAAATAGCTCCACAAATATGAGAGGGCATATTTTATTTTTAGAAAAAAAAAAAAACTTTGGTGACTTGGGGGCCTACCTCTGAGGGACCATAGGCATCTAGCGTGCCTGAGGGACTAGATCAATACTCAGCAATTAACCCACCCTCCAAAAGGAAAAGCATCATTTAAGATAATATCTGATAGTTGATGGCATTAAAGCTACACAGTTAAAATACTTCTCACCTTGTTCACATTAGAGAAACTGGATTGAGGATGTTTTCAAAAACAGAAAGAACAAATTTGTATCTTCGTGACTCGGGACTTCATCTTCAGACCTAAGGCTCTGTTTGCTTGTTTTTGAGGAAAGGGTAAATAAAGCATGGGGAACACATGCCTTGTCAGTTTTTCTTGGTAAAACTAGGAAATAAAAGGCATTCCTTCTGTTCACATCCCCTTGGCAAGGCTGGGATCATGTGGCCACACACAGATTCAAGAGGAAGCTGGAAAGGAGGCTGGCCATCTTTGTTGTTGCTGTGGTGTGAGCTCTGTTACGTAAAGGAGCAAGGGGGATGCGTTTGGAATCTGATACCTGAGCATACCGGATGGGTGCACTACACTAACAGCCAGAACAACTTCCTTGTGCTTTTTACTTTCGCATCAAGAGGTTCTTAAAACATTATTACATGGTCTTCATAATTATAAAGTACCACTTGACGTTACATAAAGTGTATTATTTAACTCCTTTTTGTTGAAACTATAGAATCTTTTCAGTTCTTTGCCACCACAGAGTTTTTCATGAGTATACTTCATTTTTTAATCTTAGGCGACGATCCTCTGAGTATGAATTCCCAGAACCAGGATTACTGGGTCAAAGGGTGTGTGAACATTTTATGCTCTTAGTTTTTGTTCTAAATTGGTTTCTGAGAAGGCTGTTACAAACTGGTCCCCAAAGGAAATGTGCATACTTCTCTATAAATGTGGGTGGGAGACAATTTCACATATCCTTGTAGGTAGAATTATTTTCAGCTTTCAGAGTCTGACTGGAAATAACACAGGACAAGACTTGGGTCTAATGCTGCTTCTGTCATTTCTACCTGTATCGCTGGGTTGTAAGCAAATACTTATTTCCCTGCACTTCAGATTCCTACTGAAGCTGCTGATGAACACCCTATTGTTCCATCCGGTCACATGTTGGAAATGTCCTCTCTCTTTGAAAATGGGCAAGGCCTTGTGACAGATTTTAGCCAACAAGATGAAGACTGGGGTAATATATCATTCTCAGGCATCATCACGTGACTGAAAATGTTCCAGTTAGTACCAGCTCTTTACACTTGAGTCCTAGAGTATGGCTGGCACAGAGTAGAGATCTGAAATTGAGTAAGCCTTTGGGAGCCTCTGTCATTCCAACATAACTTAGTCAGCCCTGACTGCTGACGGCTTTCTTGAGGATAGGGCCACATCTATGATGTGTCCACATAGTACTTGTAGGAATTGGTACCATTCGTTGTTTCAAGACAGAAATCTTACGATATGATGTAGCACGAACTGTTAGAAGGTCTTATTAATAAAAACAAACCTGAAGCCAGGTATTGGGGTGAATGCTGGAAGATCAGAGAAGCAGAACAAGCCACAGCTACCTCACTTTGCCAATTCCTCAGCTGATCCTGTTTCCTCAGACTGGAAACCTCTGTGTCCTTATCTGAATGGATCTCAGCTGAACTGTTTCTCGAAAGCCTGAAAGCTTAACCAGGCTAGTTCCTAGTTTTCACGCCTTATATACCTTTCTGCTTTCTGCCATCACTTCCTGGAATTAAAGGTTCTTGTTACCACACCTGGCTGTTTTCAGTGTGGCCTCGAACTCATAGAGATCCAGACAGATCTCTGCCTCTGGAATGCTAGGATTAAAGGTGTGTTTGCCACCATTTTCTGGCCTCTATATCTAGTGACTGTTCTGTTCTCTGACCCCAGATAAGTTTTTAGGGTGCATAATATTTTGGGGAACACAATATCACCACAATCTATCCTGAAGGATAGCTGGGGACATTGTAAAATCCTTTGTTTTATAGAGGTGGATTTGCAGAGCAGGCATCGAAACCCTGTAATTCTCCGCATCTTTATTTCTTTTTCTTGTCCTGGAAGTTTATGGCCTGCTTTTACTTGTGATTGTTATCATCCTTGTTGTGTGGATTTCTTAATTTTCATTGATTCTTACAGCAAAACCTTGTGAGATGAACTGAAATGAATTGAGTCAAAGGTAGTTTACAGCTCAAGCCCTTGCTTGTTCTTTAGAGTGCTCATGAACCGAAGTTCTTTTTCCATTTTTCTTGGCTCAAAGATGCCAGAGGACAGGTGAAACTCACATGCCGTGAAGGAAAAACAAAAGGCTTCAAAACTGAAGCAGAGTGAGTCATACCAGGTAAGTCAGGTACAGGAAGTCAGATTTTCTCAAAGCCTCACGTCTCATTCTCGCTCCTTGTTCCTCCGACTTCACATAGTCCACACACCATGCAGTCGCCTGGTCCACATACCATTTAAAGCATGCAATTCACACAGTCCACACACCATCTAAAACATGCAATTCAGCGGCATTAAGTGTGCATGTGGAGTCATGAATTGATCGTAAAATAAACTTTAGGACATTTCACTTCTCAAAAGCAAATCCCACCCCCCCCCATCTCCACCACCTCTGCAGGCTCCTAGTATTTTTTTACTCCAAAATCTAAAATGTGTGTTGTAATAGACTTTGTTCAGTTTACCAAACTTACACTTTCCTTGCAACATATTACTCCAAATTTTAAAGTATGATTTAAAAAACAAACAACTGGTTAGTCGGTCTGTAGGGTTTTCAAAATATTCTTTCCCATTGTTCTTATGAACCATTCCTGGCTTGTTAGGACCTCTAAGGATTAGCAAAAGTGAGGAAACTATGGTTGCTAACTTACGTAATTATGTCTTTTTTAAAAAAAGCAATGTTTTGAGGAAAGACAGGAATTAAAGTTCGTAATTAAAGAGATTATTAAATATCATGTGCAAATTTCAGTGACATAGTCACACCTCTTGGGAAGAGTTTCCGGCTTACATTTTGTTATTTTTACTTTTTTTGGCTTACTCTGTCTTTTCTGAAACAGCATCTGGCTGTGCTGTGCTGCCCAGGCTGGTCTTGAACATTGAGTCAGGCAAACCTCCACCGCTCCCTCCTGCTCGCTAGGATTATAGGTATGCACCACACCTACCTTGAGCAACTTTTTACAGTGTTCATTGCAATGGAAAACTGTTGGCAACTTGTTGAATCAGGTTGTATCTGTGACTGAGATTCACAGTACCTGAACCATGGGGCTGGAGACAATGACGGCTAGGTCGTCTCCAGCGCTTAAGGCTCAATGATGGAAGGGAGTCCTTCAGGAAGAACACACTATTCTCATTAGATTAAAAGAAGGAGGGGGGGACGAAGGAAGAAGAAGAAGGAGAAGGAGAAGAAAAAGAGAAGAGGAGGAGGAGGAAGAGGAGGAGGAGGAGGAGGAGGAGGAGGAAACAAAATGAGGATGGGAGAGAGGATTAGCCGGCCATCTCCTTTGTGCCATGGGGTCGGTGGATTAACTAACTGCTGAGCTCAGGCTCTGCTTCTAGTCCCTGCTTGTGCAATGCTGACAGGCTGCCCTGTATGCTTTGGAGACCAGTGCTAACAACCTGTCAGCCTCTGGTAAAGCCCATTCTGAGGCTATGTGAAGCCTGGACATGTGAGGCTGAATAAACACAAAACCCAAGGCCATGAAACATGTTAACGTGGTTGGGCAGTTATGGCAACGGCAAAACAGTTTGTGAATAAGAATGCTTTGGAAGAGGGGAAAAGCAGGCACTATATAGGTCAAAGGACGCATCTTTATTTATTCATTAGTTCTGCGGATTCTGACTGTGCACTAATCATACCTGCCTTGTTCTCACGAACTCTGCCTTCGGCAAGAACAGAAAAAAGCAACGGGCTGTGAACTGTGGGGAATGTGAAATGACAGGGCCCCTGAACCCCAGACACTCTTAAGTTGTTTTTGGAAATCAATGATTCCAGGGAGTGGGTAGGTGATAATGTTGGCGGGATAAGGAGAACAGGGTTGGAAAAGTGTGTCAGACCCTGAATGCTGCCTTCTTAAGAGCTAAATTTATGTGGTAGGACTTTATTATCTGGAAAGCAGAGGACCTACTAAATTTTTAACATTCAAAGAGAATGATTAAAATTGTTGCTGCTGGCTACTCATATACATTAATTTACATTAATTTACATATACTTTTTTTTTTTTTTAAATCCCATTGATGTCTTTTTTATATGGTGAATTTTCAGTGAGCAAAACCAGTATCTGTCTTGTTGGCTTAATGCCCAATGCAACATGTAGAATAGTCAATATTTACTTCATGTAAGTAGTTGTCATAATTCAAGAGGCAGCTGGGCCAGCAAAAGGGATCAGTGGGCGCTTGGGGCCAGACGTGACTGCCTGACTCTGTGGGTCATGTGTGTTGAAAGAACAAAGCCAACTTCCACAAGTGGTCCTCTGACTTCTTCTACTTGCCTGCATTGGTACACACACACACACACACACACACACACACACACACACACACACAAATGTAATTAAAAATCTAAATCATGGTGAAATATGTCAGAAATAAAAGGCTTCCATTAGTGCTTACTAGGCTAAACTATCATCCATCCCACTGAAAAATAACACGAAACCCAGACAACTACGGAAATCATTAGCCTGAGATCACTGAGGTCAAGTCCTAGCGAAGATACCAGGTGCTGTAGAACATGGGTGTGCTGCGGGCTGAGAGGGCCTGTGTTTCATGAATTAGGTGTGAGAGTCTAGGAAGTTGGAGTACATTGAAAGTATGTAAGGTTCTGTTAAACATAAACTGTCCTATGCCCTCTTTCATTGCCCTCTGTATCGTCTTTAGAGTGTGTCGGTCATGGTAGACCGGAGGTGAGGGGTTCCACAGCAGGAGACACCCCTATGATTCTGAAGAGTGGATGCGGGACCTCGCCACAGTCACAGAGAGAGAGGAAAGCTGGTGACTGTTTCAGAGCTGGAATGAATGGTTCCTTTAGTAATTTAAGGAGGGAAAACGAGTTTTTGTGGTTTCCAGAAATAGACTTGCCTGCCAGCAACTTCCCTTCCCCCCTCAGCCTTGCGGGGGGAACAGCAGGCAAGCACACGCAGGGTAGACAACTCTCCTGCTGGTGACAGATTACCAGTGTGCAGAACGAGACGGAAAGCCAGCCTTCCGGGGCTGAAGGCGCAGAGTGGGGAGGGCTGGGATGAAGTGAAGGAGAAAGGATGATGGCAAGCAGAAGAGGAAGTGCTGTGTGGTAGATACAGCAGCCAGGTCTCTGAGGGCCGCGGAGAGGATGCACCACAGACTGCCCTGTGCTGCCTGGGTGTGTGTGGGAGAGGAAGTTGGGGGGCATGTGTGTGCTGAATGTGTTAGGGAGGGGTTTATTGATGCAGGAGTGGGAGGGTGTGTGCAGTAGGGTGTGGAGTGCGGGGGTGAGGACAGAAAAGGAGCCCAGGGGTGAGGAGGAGGAGGGCTTTTATGGAGTGCCAGGAACACCCATTGCACCAAGAAAAGTTGCCAGCTGCCAGGGAGTTAGAGCTCCTGTGTGGGAACAGAGCAACTCCTCGCTGTGGCTTCTGGCCTCTAACCCAACCCCAGGATGAAGGGAGGGACAGAGCCTCTGGATTTTCACCACACCCTGATCCAAGCTCTTTCCCAGCTCCTGATGTTTAGCACTGTGTGTTGTGGTATTGTTGGTCACAGAACAGTATTTATTGGCAGACTGCTTAGGGGGAAAAGAACTGTGTATTAGACATACTTTTCAGTCTGGGTGATCAGCTACTTTTTTGGGGGTGACCTCTGGATCCCTGTTTTGTGCATGTCTCTCATGTTTTCTAAGTACCAAGAAAGAATACTCCAAGCAGCCAAGAGAAAAATGATGCAGAATTAATAACCGCAGCGACACACTATTACCAAGACCAGTCCCTATCAATTTTTAATTGGGTTTGAGAAGGAGCTTCAGCTAATTATAGGCATTTAAAACTAGAAGAGATTCGCATAGAAGGTGGCATGGGTCATTTTATCACATACATTTACATAGAGCAGAGATGACCTTAAGTCACGGTTTGAATCCGAATGGCCCCCCAAGGCTGGAGTGTTGAAGGCTTGGTCATCAGCCGAGGAAGTTTTCGAGGGCTCTGAGTTTATCAACAGGTGAATCCATTGGCAGAACCACAATGTGCTGGCGTTGATGGGACGTGGCAGAGACGGGAGGCAGGGCCTAGTCGGAGGTGCGTTGCAGGCTCTCCCCTTTAGTATCCCAGCCCCTCTGGCTCTCTGCGTCCTCAGCACCAGGAGAGGAGCACTTAGTGCGGTCAGTTGACACAGAGTGACTGTGAGCTGAGACCGACTTTTCTTTCCTTGAGTCTTTTCTCAGTTATTTGTCACAGAATTAAAAAGTAAGGCCCCGCCCCCACGCCTGCCCTCTCTGCCCCGGCCGGGCTGCAACACGACCACCCGACCACCCGACCCGACGGTCCCTGAGCTGCTGCTGTACAGTGCCTACGGCTGGCTGTACAGGATCCTCTGAGGAGGAAGCCGCTGTGTCCACAGCGACGGAGGACGCTGTGTCTTCTGGGCACAACAGAAGACCAGCTTGTTGTCCCAGCTTGGCTGTAAAGCATTCTTAGACCAGGGGCTGACCTGCCCTGAAGGTGACAGAGGCAATGTTGTTGTTGCGTGGTCTAACTTCGGGAAAGAGAAGTTTAAAGTTTAAAAAAAAAAAAAATGATTGAATCTCACAGCTCATTTGTGAACGGATTTTTAAATCCAGAATTGTAAATTCAAGTACTGAAGGTGGAATACAGGGAGGGATTTAGGCTGTTTCAGCCATTGACAAGAATTAACATTGGCCAAGGGTCGAAAGTGAAAGGAAACAACAATCCACTCCCCTAAAATCAGGGAGATTTTCTTGGAGTGTGTTTGTGTTTCAACACTGGGAACAGTATCTTTAACTTCTGAAAGTACCTCAGTTTCCAGGACAAAGGAAAGCATTCCACTTTGTGGTCTCTGCAACTGGTGTTTGTATGTAAGTCTGTGCTGTGATGTAGACCTTTAAAAACCAAGAGCGCAGTTACAGATTTTATTTGAACTGTGTTATTTAAATTATGCCCCACCAGCAACTTATTTTGCTTTAATTTCCGTATAAACCATTAGCTTTTGTTGTTTTGTTTTGTTTTTCTTTCAACAAATTTGAAGTCTTCGGAAAACAACTAACATGCAATGAGCTAGAGAGCAAGCTCAGTGGATGGGACGCTCACCCAAGCCTGTCTCTCTCATTTACTTGTCTTACTCCTTCTAAAAATGTGTGTTTTCCTAGGAGGGAACATAACTGCTTCCCTCAGGACCTCACCTCCACAGGTAACTTTTACCTCCTCTAAGGCTCAGATAGGGGAGAACTTAGGAACTGGCCTTCCCTAAGGAACTCTTTAAGACTCCACACTTCCCAAGCTACTGAGGACGAAATGTGAGATTCTGTGATAGGAGGGCAGATTATTGTGTGGGAGGGCTTGCTCAAATGGTCTTAAGACTCCTCCACATCCTGAGCAAAGCCAAGATAAGACACATGGGGAAAAGTGTCCCTTGGGAAGAGTCCCAAGAATGGACTAAGTCTCATTCTAACTGGTCAGATTCGTCAGTTCGCAACGAAAGTCTTGGTCCAAGAGAAAGTTTTTTGAGAGTGCAGAGTAACTAAGGTTGTTAGCCATCATCTGGATTCCACAGTTTCTCATCTCAGAACAGATAGTAACTAACATGCTTCCTTGTATTTTAAGCTGTGCTAAGTTTATCCACAACCTACTTCTCCAACAGTATTGTCCATCTGGACCAAACTAAATACCAAGAATTATTAAAAAGTTCCCCACCTGGGCACGATAGATGTCATTAGAGTTTTGCATTTCAGCTCAGGAGGTCAATGACCTAGTTTTATTTTTCTCGGTGTCAGCAGTACTAAAAATAAAAGGTTCTATATGCAAAAAAAGCTGACTCCTGAAATTCTGACATTATTCCAAGTGGAAGATGGTACACCGTGTCACACATGAGCAGGGAAACAATAAATCTCTTAAGTGGTAATTAGAAAGTGTGTCTAAACAGCAACCTGCCTTCCTATGCCTTCCTATGACTAAATACAGCT
The DNA here is from genome assembly GCA_902168405.1 of Peromyscus aztecus. NCBI lineage: Eukaryota > Metazoa > Chordata > Mammalia > Rodentia > Cricetidae > Peromyscus > Peromyscus aztecus. Next base: position 22,272 of record CABHPQ010162812.1, on the reverse strand, counting down.
CGCTGGTCATCAAAGAGTCAATACAACTGCTAATAGCTATTTCATGTGCTCTTTGTTTGTGTCTTTTAGGGTCAGTGGCAAGGGAAACCTTTTTGACTGTGTACACTGTTTGAAGTGTGTGCACAGGATTCTGACATTCTACTGTCTCTTTCCTCATGCCTTGCTCTGTTACAGAGGTCCCATTCACTTCTAAGTACGTAAGTGCATATTGCTCCCGGAAAGACATGGGCAAAAGGGATACATTGAGGATGCATATATATATTCTCCAATATTATTAAGGACCAGCCTTAATAATCTTCTTCCCAGGGGCCCAGAGGGAAGCTATGAATGGCGAGAATTATTTTCGGGAAATGAATCTAAGTACTGAGTACTTAGTCTGTCTACTTTATTCCTCTGGGATAAAATCCTATCTACACAGCTACAGTTCTGTACTCATGACTGATTTCTCTCTGCCTTTATCTGCTGTCCCCACTAAACTCTATCTTAATTCTCCCCCATCTTGGTCTTTCTCATCTTCTATCTCATTCTTCTAATTCTTCCAGTCAAAATTATCAAAAATCCTCCCTACTTTATTCCTCTGAGGTTTACAGTTATATACCCATGCAATAGCAGTGCTCTAGGCAAAGCGAGGTCACCAGGCTTGAATTCTTACAGGGTCATAAAGGCAGACAAGAGTTTTCCTCAGGCAGTAACTGTCAGGCTTTCTTTTACAACCCAGAAGGGGAGTGGTAAAGGAGGCGGTCAACTAAGAGATAAATCGGTTAATATATCAGAAAAAGGGAATTTGTGTGCTCAAACTGCATTCCTAGAGGTGGTTAGGGAAATGTTAGGAGTCCATAATGTTAGTATAAATACCACTAAGGCTGTATAAGAAAGGAGGGTCTGAGCTTAATTTACCTTAATTCAGAAGATCTTTTGGCCTTGGATGCTTGATAGGTATTTCAGATAAAATACACTGTTATGAGTCCTTGGAAGCATACATCGCATACAAGAAAATCATTGCAGGAATCAGCTAATATATATACAAAAGCCAAAATATCACCAAGACTTCTTAAGCCATGGCTTGACCTTCGGAAAAGTCCTTGACTTTTCCAAGTAGCAGCTTTTGTGGTGGTAGCTGGATTCCATTATGTTTTCCGGCGGCCTGCAGCAGTACAGGTCCTAATCAAGCTGAGCAGTAAAGAACAGGAGAGACTGGAGGGGTGTTGTTGTGTGTCTGTGCTGTGTGCTGTGCTGGGCCAGTTTGTAATTAAATCAGTGACAGCACATTGGTGACTTGAAAGTAATAATGGTAGGTATATTATACCACAAAATAGTCAAATGCCAGAAAGCAAGGGCCTCTCTGTCTCATGAGAACTGCTGTTCTAATTAGGGTTTCTATGGCTATGATAAAACACCACGTCCAAAAGCAACTTGAAGAGGAAAGAGTTTATTTCACCTTATGGTTTGTAAGTCTGTCACTGTTCTCGAGGCAGTGGGACCTGGGACAATGGAGCCAATAAATGAGGCAGACTAAATTCTCATGCAACAGCCAACTTCACTCAGAGCCTCAGACAATTTATACTCTGAGGGCTAAGAAAGGGGACCTGAGTAAAGTTCTTATGGGTATACAAGAACAAGCCATACATACAAAAAAAAAAAACCCACATGTTTTTCCATAGAAGCATAGAAAGGGGAGTTTAAGCATTAAATTGAATGACATCAGCAAGCAATAGTGAGCAATCTGAAGTAAACTCACACCTATCTGCTGCACTGGAAGGGCACAAAAACACATCCCAAGAGTAATTCCGTGTTTTAAAGAAACTGAAGCTACAAGACTCTTGTCCTGTTTTCCTGGAGTGTTCTCACAAGCACTCAGAATTCCCCTCACAGGACTCCATTCTTGGACTGTGTTCCAACATAAGCCCATCACTGGCAGAAGCTGCGGCAGGAACCTGGAGGGCAGCCAGGAAGCAGAGCCATAGCCATGGGGCGGTGCTGCTTACTGACTTGCCCGGCTTACTTTCTTATACACCTCAGAACCACCTGTCCAGGCTGGCAGTCTCCATGATGGGCTGGGCCCTCTCATGTCAATCACTAATTTAAAAAATGCACTATATAGACTTGACTATAGGCAAATCTTCTTCTTCTTTTTTTTTTTTTTTTCTTTATGGAGACACGGTTTCTCTGTGAAACAGCTCTGGCTGTCCTGGAACTCACAGTGGAGACCAGGCTGGCCTCAAAGTCACAGAGATCTGCCTGCCTCTGCCTGCCAAGTGCTGGGATTAAAGGCTCATGCTACCACCGCCTGGCCAGCACCTATAGGCAAATCTTATAGAGGCATTTTCTCAATTAAGTCTCTCTTCCCAAATGATTCTAGTTCATGTCAACTTGGCATAAACTAACCAATGCAACTGGCTGGTGAACATTTACCAGCACACCACTGATTTGCCCGTACTTCATAGCAATAGATGTGAAATGTCATTGTCTGTTGCAGGGACTATATTGCACTAAGATTATGCTAGGCTGTGATGTGGTCAGAGCAGTCCTCAAATTTCAGGGAATTGTTTAACAGAAGTTTAGTTTCATGCCACAGTGCAGGTCACTCGGAGCCTCGGCTTTGCCCAGTCACAGGGCAGCCACATGCTGATTAAGGCTCCGTCTTTCCTGCAAAAGGCTTCAGTATTCACCACTGCGTGAGGAGGAGTAGCTGGAAATAAGCTGGTTTTCCTGTGCTTTGATCTAGAAATGACACAGATCATTTTCTACCCATGCGCGTCCAGCCAGAACAGCTCACAAAGAACAAGGTGCCCACAGGAGCATAGGCATGGGTGGGGGCAGCGGATTGCTCTGTGAGCTTCACTGCTTCTGTCACACAGACATCACTATTTTATATGTATTTCTGAGGGGGAGAAACACTATCAATTAAATATGACTTGGAAGAAAACATAACATATTTGGATGTAGATTAAGAAGTCACTTGTCACTCTTGACTACCAAAGAAGGCAAATTGACTAAAATAAGTTGATACAGTGTCCTAAAATGCTCTGGACAGTCAGTCTCTTCCTGGTCCAGTCATGCTATCTGCATTTTCCTGAACACTCTTTGGCACTAAGAACACAGGGCAGGCAGCTTTTCTTCAAGTGGAGCTCATAGACCAAATGTAAACCCTGAAACTGCGGAACTTCAAGTAGAAAATACGGTGATGGACGGGGGCTTCAAGATATGCATTGGCACAGGCAGAGGTTTTCCAAAAAGGTTTTCCAAGACCTGAAGCACATGACTGACAAAAAGACCTGCATCCAACTAAAAGTTCTGTAGAGCTAGTGAAATACTACAGATCGAAGAGACACCTACACAGTAGGAGGAAATCTTTGCCAGTTCTTTATTCTGCTGGGGATTCATAACCAGAATATAATAAGAACTAAAAAACACAAACAAAAAAGGAGCAAAAGAACAGATAATCCAATCAATAAATGGGAAATAAACTGAACAAATAGTTCCTAAAAGAAGTACAGGAGGCCAATAAACACGTGAAAAATTCAGCATCTTTAGCCTCCAGGGAAACACAAATCAAAACTGTACTGAGATCCCATCTCATGCCAGTCAGAATGACTATCAGGGTTGGGAAGATACAGATTAAAAACTAAAAATAAACCTATCATATGATCCAGCTATACCACGCCTGAGACTATACCCAAAGGACTCTAAGTCAGCGTACAATAGCATGCCCATGGTTCCTGTGTCACTATTTGCAGTAGCTAAGTTACACTAGTTACACTCTTGATGTATGAATGGATAAAGAAAGTCCCCCCCCCTCACACACACACACACACAGACACACACACAGAATATTATTCAGCCATGAGGAAGAAAGAAGCCATGTAATGAAGAAAAGTAGATGAACTGGAGATAACCATGTTAAGCCCATGTGTCTGTCAACTGATGAATGGATAATAAAAATGACACACAATGGAGTACTAGTCAGCTGTTAACAAACAATGACATTGTAAGATTTGCCAAGGCAAATGGTTGGAGCTAGAAACACTCATCCTGAGTGAAGTAACCCAGACACAAAAAGGTAAATATTCCATGTTTTCTCTAATATGTGGATGTTAGAATTTAAGTGTTTGACATGTGTGCTTCAATCCATAAGATCACAGAGGTTAGATATCTAGTAAGGGACCAGGCAGGGAGAGGGAATTTCCAAGGAAGGAGGAAATAGAATATAGTGTTATAAAGAGATAAAAGTAAAACTAAAGCCAGGTGGCAGTGGTGCACACCTTTAATTTCAGCACTCAGGAGGCAGAGGCAGGTGGATCTCTGTGAGTTCGAGGCCAGCCTGGTCTACAGAGTGAGATCCAGGACAGGCACCAAAACTACACAGAGAAACCCTGTCTCGAAAACAACAACAACAAAAAGTGAAAAACTAAACGAGAATTAATTAAGGAGGGGAACGGGAGAGAAGGATGAGGAGGGAACGTGAGTAAGAAAAACTGGTACTACAGCCTTTTGAACCACGTGGGGACCTACTACAGTAGACGCTCCCTAAAACATATACATACGTGAAAGGATCTAAACAGAGTCACCATGCAATGGGGGAGAGGATCCCTCGATAGATATCTTATTGTTGTTGTTTGTTTTTTACTCTGTGGTTCTTTGGCTCTTTGCTTTCTTGGGGGGCCTGCCACCCAGCTCCCAAATCATGACATGGAGGCTTATTATTACTTTTGAATGCCCAGCATTAGCTTGGCTTGTTGCTAGCCAGTTTTCCTTAATTTAAATTATCTCATCTACCTTTTGTCTCTGGGCTTTTTCCCTTTATTACTTCTGTAATCTTTCACACTTATTCTGTGGCTGGCCTCTGATGTCCTCCTCCTTCTCTCCTCCTCTTGCTCCTAGATCTCTCCTCCCAGATTTCTCCTCCAGTTTATTCTGTCTGCCTGCCAGCCCTGCCTATCCTTTGCTATTGGCCATTCAACTCCTTATTAGACCATCAGGTGTTTTAGACAGGCAAAGTATCACAGCTTCACAGAGTTAAACAAATGCAACATAAAAGAATGCAACACATCTTTGCATCATTAAACAAATGTTCCACAGCATAAACAAATGTAATACATCTTAAAATAATATTCTACAACATCTTATACCACCAAGTAAACCCCCCACTGCCAGGAATGTGTTAACTCTTGTTGAGTTGTTGGTCAAAGGGATCCTGTGGATCTCCCAAACACCACAGGCTAGTGCCAAGGCTATTGGTTACCCATGGCTGGTGGCCCTATCACCTAATGCACTGTTTACTTAATTCATCAAACATGGAGAAATGAAGCTGGTGTCTAACTAGAAGCCTCACTCATACTGACTAGCATCATGCTGAAAGGCACTCTGCATGCTACCAGAGGAAAAAAGTAATCATTAATATCACCCAGCTAAAAAGCCTATGACCTACAAAAGCAACCTGCCTGCAAGATATGCTGGCATAAATGTTATAGGAGTAAACAACCACATCTTAAAGTTGGGTTTAAGGCCCATACCATGATCTAGAACCCATATCTGATGCTTCCAAAGTGGTCAAGAACCTGAGACTAGATAGGTCATGAGCCTAAGGCAAAACCTACTCCTATTATTCTGCTAAAGGAACATGGCAATAAAGTGACTCCTAACAACATATTAATATACCCATAGATCAATACCTCATTCAACTTTCATTAGAAAAGCTTCTTTTTTCAGTAGATGGATGTCTTAGTTAGGGTTTCTATTGCTGTGAAGAGATGCCATGATCATGGCAACTCTTAAGAAGGAAAACATATAACAGGGTCTGGTTTCCAGTTTCAGAGGTTTAGTCTATCATCATCATGGCGGGAAGCATGGCTGTACACAGGCAGACATGGTGGTGTTGGAGAAGGAGCTGGAAGTTCTACATCTGGATCCACAGGCAGCAGGAAGAGACAGTGAGCCGCTAGGCCTGGCTCGAGCTTCTGAAACCTCAAAGCCTGACTCTAGTGACACACTTCCTCCAACAAAGCCACACCTACTCCAGCAAGTCCACACATCCTAACAGTGCCACTCTCCATGAGCCTATGGTGGCCATTTTCTTTCAAACCACCACAATGACAATTAACAGAGACCCACAGCTGGACAGTGTACAAAGAGTGAGATACTTTGGACACCCTCTTACTTGTTTTCTCTTGGGTATATAAACAGTAGTGTGGTTGCTGGATCCTATCACAATTCTATTTCTAGTTTCCTGTGGAAACTCCAAACTGTTTCCCATAAAAGCTGTATTAATTTAATATGCCCACCAAAAATGGTTCCTATTTCTCAACATCCTTGCCAGCTTTTGTTATTTTTCTCTTTGACAATCATCCTTCTAACTGGAGTGAGTTGGTATCTCATTGTGGTTTCGAGTTTCATTTCCCTGATTGTTAGTGTGGTTGACCATGCTTGAGACTTGCTGGCCTTTTATAGGTCTTCTTTTGAGAGATGTGTATTCAGCAAGCTTGCTCTTGAATGAGTTGAGTTCCCTTCTAACTATGAGGCAATTGCAGGACAAACATGCTCGGTCAGAAGCTGTAGATTTTAAGACATGTCCTGAACTTTGAGGTGCTGGAGTATAAAAAGCAAAACAATAAAATATGCATTAGAATGGATTAAACATCATACTCCACTAAGGAGCAGCTTGAGTTGAAACTCTACTTTAGATTGTTGGAAATGATGAGCAGGAGGAAGGGGAAATCCCTACGATTTAGGAATTATAGGTAATGTTTTGGCCCTAGAGATAGAATCTGGAATTTACCTTTAGAAAAGATGGTTCATTTATTTCGTGAGAACTATCGGATGAGTCATGTCACATAGGTATTCAAACAAAAGCAAAGGCGTTGTTCTGACCTGGCGCTTGTCAATCGTGGGGACTCTGAGTTGTTAAACAACAACTATCTGTTTTGTACCCTCATAGGACTCCACAACCTTTCTCCCAGACAAAAACTAGGTTTCTTTAAAGTGGGAATTTCGAGTACATTGGGCCCATATCGTTTACCTATTTAGAGGTTTGTATGCATTGTTGTTCAGAAACAAAACCAGGAGACTTCTCATGACAGCAGACAAGAGCCCGAAAGGTAGGAACTGGACTTTGTAGAGCGAATGAGCTGAGACTGGATCACTGTGCCTCAGTGGACTGTCCTCCTGGGCACTGGGGAACAAGTTTCTGAAGTTTCAAATTCATCCTTTAGGGAAAAGGGATAATGTGCTGGTGTCAATAAATCATGATTGGAGTAGTGGGCCTTGGGCTGGAGGAAGAAAATAACACCTTCCACATCTGGAGATAGGTTATAGGCCTGTACTGAACTTAAGATGCTTTTGGTCTGCTCTGAGTTTGGATTGAGCTGCCCAGTGGTGGGAACTAAGCAGACATATTCCTAGGAGGATTCAGAATGGGCCTGAAGCTCCCTAAGCTTGGGAGCAACTCATCTGCATCCTGGTCCAACAGTGGTACCAAAATGTGAGTCTCTCCCACAGCTTTCACTTGAGATTGTTAGATGTACCGGTTCTCTAGTGCTGTGGAGACGGAGGGAACTTCTAATGCACCCAAGAGAGAAGAACTCCTTTACCACAGTGAAAACAGAGGCCTGAGGAATAGCGGAGAAGACCAAAAGTGATATTTGAAGTTCAAACTGAGTCTGTGGCATCACCCATCCCAGTTGTCACCCTGGGCTAAGGAAGCACTTTCTTACAGCCCAGGAATAACTGGCATTCATCACAAATCCAGGTTATCAAGAAAAGGCAAAAGGAAAACTGGTCACATAAAAGACCAGACTACATTGAGAGCTTGGGATACGAGGGCAGTGCTCTACAACACAGCAGAGTAACACCCAGGTAGCCAGTCGCTGTGCTCAGTCTGTGGCCCTGGATCTGCCGGGCACTTGGGATATAAACATGGTCTTTTTCTTGAAAGCATTTGGACATGTTCCCTGTGTGTTTCTAACAATACTCTAGCCGCTCACATGAATCTAACAAGCGTGGATTTATCTAAATCTTTCTTTATCCTATTTATATTTGTGGACTGTGCAACATCTTGAGGATAATGAGTTCCATATGTTTACTACCCACTGTATGAAGTAATGCCATCTTTTATTTATCATCAAACTACTTTCATAGAATTTCAATGGGTGCTCCGGGTTTTAGCGCTCTGGGATTTGAGTGTGGTCACATTTGACAGAGGTAGCCCGCCCACACAGGCCGTATGTAGGTAAGAAATGGTACCCTCTCTCTCTCTAGGTTCTTGTTCTAGTTCCGTTTCTGTTGCTAGGACAAAACACTCTACCAAAAGCAATTTTAGGGGAGAAAGGGTTTATCTGACTTACAATTCCAGGTTACCGGTACATCATGTGGGGAGGTAACAGCTGCAGGGGCTTGAGAAATTTGGTAGCACCACATCCGGAGTCAAGAGATAGGAGGAACAATTGAACCTCTGCCGCCTGCCTGCTCTCCAATAGCTTCCCTGTTCTCATACAGTTCTGGGCCTAGCCTAGACAATGGTGCGGCCCACAGCGGACTGGGTCTTCCTATATCAATTAGTTGTCAGACATTCCCCACAGACCGGTCCACAGGCCAACTTGTCCTAAGCAGGTCTTCACTGAGATTTCCTTTAAGGTAATGTCAAGTTGACAGTTAAAGCTAAGCAGCGCGACACTATTTAGGGAAGGATTTCCTTCTTTCAAACAGATGCAGTCCTGTGCGGTGTCATGGCCCTGTTGTGGAGAGCTGACAAGATGCCAGCACTAGCCAGACTTCCTAGTCCCACTTCATGCCCTCGGTTGGGTGCCCTTCCAGGATTCCACCAGGACAGTGATGGACAGCACCCTGAGCCTAACCACAGAGATCTTTAAAAGATATTGTAGATATTAATAATATCCTTTCTCTAAGTTCATCTTCTAAGGGAAGGGTCTTTCTTCTGTGTCAATCCCAAATTTACAGCCTATTTCCCATCTCTGGAGCCTTGGGCCTCAGGCTGAACAGTCCAGGCACCCTGCACTCCTCAAGTCCCTCAGATGCAGTGGTAGCTGTGAGCTGCTGGAAGTCCCTCGGGCTCAGTGGTAGCTGTGAGCTGCTGGAAGTCTTCAGATGCAGTGGTAGCTGTGAGCTGCTGCTGGAAGTCCCTTGGGTGCAGTGGTAGCTGTGAGCTGTTGGGTCCAGGGCACCCAGTGGGGGCCAGAGGATACTCCACTGTGCATTCCATGTCTCTGGTTTCAAATAGACAGCCAGTGATGTTATAATCACAGTTTGGGTGAATTTATTTTAGATGACTATTAGCTGATTACAATGTGCACATTGTTGGAGACTTTTCCATACATTTTCAAAGCTTCATGCAGTCTTTTTCCATTTTACCCTCATCAATTCAAAACTAAACCAACTGTATCTGCCAACTCCCAAATTTCACTTTGTATTTTCCTTAAAATTGCACTCAAATCCAAAATAGCACACAAACTTCAACAATATGTGGATAAAACAACACTTCAGAAAAAAGTTATATGTCTGGGTATTTTGGGTGCCTGGTATTGGAAAGCCAGAAGAGGGCATTGTTTTTAAGCTGGGTGTGGTGGCACACACCTTTAGTCCCAGCATTCAGAAGGCAGAGGCAGGTGGACCACTTTGAATTCAAGGCCAGCCTAGTCTACATAAGCAAGTTCCAAAACTACCAGAGCTACATAATACAGAGACCCTGTCTCAATAAAAATAATAAAATAAAAATACTTTTGAGTGCTTAAATATTTTAAATTTACGTAAGATTTTTTTAAAAAAATAGTGATAGTCGGGACTTGCAAGATAAATCAGTAGGTAAAGTGCCTATCTCCAAGCCTGCCTGACTCCTAGGAGTTGTCCTCTGACCTCCACACTCCTGCCATGGAACACATGCTCACACGCACAAATAATAAATAAATAAATAAATAAATAAATAAATAAATAAATAAATGCTGAAGGTAATTCTTAAACCTTCTAAAGCCTAGCACTGTGGCACGTACCTGCAATTCCAGCACCCAAAAAGCCAAAATAGGAGGACCATAAATTTCAAGTGAGCTAGGGTACATAGCAAGATCCTGTCTCAAAATCAAGCAAAATATAAGCCTTATCTTTCACATATATTCATCTAGAACAGTGCCTGATGCTTGGGTGATGATCAAAGGAGGCATGAATAACCTGAGTCCTCAAGATCAGCCTTGTTGGAGTTATTTTCATACATCATCGGTTCCTGTTACGCACACTTTCAAGATGTTCATTTCCTTGGCCCATTAACACACTGGAACTCCAGTGATTCATGGATCATGTATTAGATCTAGAATATTAGGAACAAGAGTTAGTCACCCAATGAAATTTAACCTGAATGTCAAACTTCATTCCAGGTGTGGTGGTTTGAATAGGAGTGGCCCCACAGGCTCATATATTTAAACACATGATCACCAGGCAGTGGTACTACTTGAGAGGGATTAGGAGGTGCGGCCTTGGTGGAGTAGGTGTGGCCTTACTGGAGGAAGTGTGTCACTAGGGATGGGCTTGGGGGTTTCAAAAGCTCAAACCAGGCCCAGTGTCTCTCTTCTTGCTGCCTGCAGGTCTGGATGTAGAACTCTCAGCTACTTCTCCAGCGCATGTCTGCCTACATGCATCCATGCTATCTGCCGCGATGACAGTGGACTAAACCTCTGAAACTGTAAGCCAGCCCCAATCAAATGCTTTCCTTTGTAAGAGTTGCCATGATCATGGTGTCTCTTCACAGTAATAGAACACTGACTGAGACACCAGATCTCCCTCCCCCCCATATTTAAAAATCATCAATTTTTGACAAAACTTAAATTCAAGTTAAATTACCTGTGGATAAAAATGCTTATAGATTTTTCTTCTTTATTCTACAGGAGAGGTTTCCAGGGGAAGAAATGTTAACTGCCACCAGTAGAGGTTCGCATCCTAAGTGCCTTTGCTTCCATGGAAAATTCTGATATTTTAAATTACTTACTAAAAAGTATTTAATTTTTTAATCATGAAAATTGTTTATTTCTTTTTTGAGTCAAGATCATCTAAGTAGCCCCAACTAGTCTTGAATTCATGTTGATGTTCTGAACCCAAAATTACAGGCATGATCCTCCATGCCTAGCTATAAACATAGTCAAACACATAAAAATAGATTCAATAGTTAAAGGGAACTCCCAGATAGTTAGTTAAAATTTTTATTTAGTTTACTTTCATTCATGTATATGTGTCTGCCTGTGAGTATATGCCATATGTGTGCATCGGAGTCCAGAAGAAATCATTGACTCTTCCAAAGCTGGAGTTACAGATGATTGTGAACAGCCTGATATGGGTGCTGGGAACTGAACTCGGCTTCCCCGGAAGAACAGCAAGAGCTCCTAACCATGGCTCCATCTCTAGAGCCCTGGATATTTATGATTTAAACCTTTAATTTTTAATTACATGTTTAAAAAAAACTATTCATTTCTGAGATTGAACTACTGAGCTCTTCCTCCTCTTGTGGGATTCTTGAGTTTACATCTCCTTCAGGGTTGAACATTTATTTACATAACGTGCTGGATAGTTTTATGTCAACTTGACACAAGCTAAAGTCATTGGAGAGGAGGGAACCTCAATTGAGAAAATGTCTCCATAAAATCGAGCTGTAGGCAAGTCTCTAGGATATTTTCTTAATCAGTGGTTGATAGGGGAGGGCCCAGCCCATTATGAGTGGTGCCATCCCTGAGCTGGTGGTCCTGGGTTCTGTAAGAAAGCAGGCTGAGCAAGCTATGAGAAGCAAGCCAGTAAGCAGCACCCCTCCATGGCCTCTGCATCAGCTTCTGCCTCCAGGTTCCTGCCCCGTGTGAGTTCCTGTCCTGGCTTCCTTCAGTGATGGATTAAAATGTGGAAGAGTAAGCCAAATAAACCCTTTTCTCCCCAACTTGCTTTTCGGTCACCATGTTTCGCAGCAGCAATAGAAACCCCAAGACACCTAATCACAAGATCTAAACACATGTTTCACGGGTAGTCATCTAAGACAGTGGTTCAAGCCTTGGTCATCTAGTTTCTGAGTGCGCTCCTGTGGTGTTCTTTGGGTGTTCTCTGTCCCAATGAAGACAGTCCTCCACAGGGCTCTCATATTTCTGAGTACTACACACATTGTGCGAAAAGCATTGACTTCCCCTATGCTCCTTGAACAGAATGTTCACATAGTGAAGAGCTTGAAAGTTGGGGCACTGTCTCTTCTTACTGACCATTACAAAAGATTTAGCTTCCTGTGGTGGTTTGAATGAGAATGCCCCCATAGGCTCATATGTTTGATTACTTGGTCCCCAGTTGGTAGAACTGTTTGGGAAGGATTAGGAAGCGTGGCCTTGTTGGAGGAGGTGTCCCTGGGGGGTAGGCATTGAGGTTTTAAAGCCCTCACCATCCTGTTTAGCTCTCCCCATCACCACTCCACCTTGTGCTTGTGGATCAAGCTCTCAACTACTGCTCCAATGCCATGCCTACCCATCATGCCTATTGCCATAATCCATGATGGTAATGACCCTCTGAAGCCATAAGCCCCAAATAAACACTTCCTTTTGCAAGTGTGTCATGGCGTCTTATCACAGCAATAGAAACATGACTAAGGCATTTCCCTAAGCTCCGGCTCTCCTGTGACAACCCCCTGCATGGGTGGCTAGCACCTGTCCCTTTTCATTCCCTACTGCAAGTAAGGCTTGAGGAACAGCAAAAGTGCTGACACTCTGGTAAGTATAAGACGGTCCTTTACTCTTCTCTCATAATCTTGGGTTCTCTGCCGGCCTCTATTAAATCACAGCGAGCTGTAAAGTATGATAAATGGCAGATCCACCATTGTTGGTGAAGGGCTCTAGCCGGCCTGAGCATGGGAAACATGGTGCCAACAGGCTTTGCCTTTTACCTTCCTCCCCCTTGCTAGAAACTGTTGGATGACATTCCTGAAGCTAGCCTCCACGGTCTATTCCCTTATTAGGCCACTTCCTCCTGAGGCTGACTACCAAGGTCCAGCTATCAAAATATTGAAGCCCAGCAATCAAAAGCCCCCTTTGGCTGTCCTAATTAACGTGCTCAATCACAATAAACCAACTCATCCTAACACAGGTTTCCCCTTTTCTCTTTATAAATTGTGGGTTACCACCTCTGCCTCCTCTCTGTCCAGAGGCAGTCCTTTGTCCCTTGGGGCAAATACCACTCCCCCCCCCATTCCTTTGTTCCTTTCTCTCTCTCTCCTGTCTCTGTCTCTTATTCCCCACAATCTGTCCTTCTGGGGCAAATAAATGTCCTTTGTGCTGAGAACTTGGTCTTGGTGTGTCCTGTGCCGACTCCAGTCCTTTCAGTTTGGGCAGTGACAGCAGGATGCAGACAGACTTGCCTTTATAGCAGAGAAAGATGAGGACCTTGTATACATGTCAATCAGCAGGATTTAGAGGAAATCCCTCAGAACCGGTCAATAGTGAGCTGGCAAATGTTATGGTTTACTGGGGAGTAAACTGCCCCCTTCTTTATGGTCTGCTAAAGAGACTGGGAAGGTGATTGCAAGTTGAATTTTTAGGAAGTAGGTTCAGAGATGGCTGCAAACTCCCGTCAGAGTAGGCAAGCTTTCGTACCAACGAAGCGGTCAGCCTCAAATCTCCTCCACTGTAAGAGGCAATATCATCCTCTGTTCTTTCAGACAAGTTGGGGAGATTCATCCCATTAGGAAAGCTGTTCACACTACTCATGCAATCAGGAAGCCATTAGAGCTGGGGCTGGTCTGCTTAGGAAGTGAGGGGGGTGGCTCTGTGATGCTTATTAAGGAAGAGCAGCAACAGCTGGGCTTTCTTACAGCTCAGCCTCGTAACCTACGCCAGCCTTCAATCCATTTGGAGATGACAGGAAAAGATCTTTTTCTCTTCCTTGCTTCCTTCCTTCCTTTCTTTCTTACAGTAAGTACTGACTGCTGAAAGGGAGTTTTGGCTTTCTTGGAGAGGTTTTTCTGAAAGAGAGAAACCCCATGGGAAACCATAGATGAGACCTTGACCAGGATACAGGCAGGTAAATGAGTTTATGATGTTGTTGGATGATGATGAGAAAATGATCTCTCTCTCTCTCCCTTCCTCCCTCCTCCCCTGACCTCAGCTATCCGTTAAGATAAAGTACTAGAAATGGAGCACAGAACTTCCTGTGTCCGTGGGAGCTAAAGATCACATACACACCCATCTCAATATGTTGGAAAATCTTGGAGAAAGCATCCCATTGCTGTGACTGGGTTAGCTACAGGAACCAGGGGAAGCTATGCAGATTTAGCCAACGGGGTCAGGCAGGGTTCAAAGCCAGCTCTGAGATGGGGTTTTGTGAATCAATTCAGTGCTCTGTTGTTTGCTGCTTCTACATCTCAGCCTACACAGGAACTAATGCTACACTTGCCTGTCCCTTAACTGACTGGAGGATTCTCCTTAGCTGTGGGTGGAGACCACTAACGGGACACATAAACGTGGGTGGGGTCTAAGAAGTTGAGGTGTCATTGGAGGAATACTAAGCCTCACACTGAGTCCTTGAAACGTGAGTCTTGACCTTCAAGTCCCAAGATGCTCTGCAAAACAGATTCCGCAGCCAGTACAATGCCTCAATATTTGGTGCCATGGGAACCACTGAATCCAGTTACCTAGGTGTGCATTGGGATGTAGAGTTCCACTCCCCTTAGCCATCAAATACATTCATTACACAGATGATGTCTCGACTGTGGGCAAATCAAAAGCCTCAGCTTAACCTCTGTAACTGAAGTGTTACCACACCTTCATTATCAGGAGTAGCTGGCAAGTCCTAACAAAATCAGGGGCCTTAGCCAACCAAGATTTCTTGGACCCACGTAGTCCAAGTCACAACACTCAATTTTTTTTTTTGTTTGTACTCAAGGAAAATAATGCTGTCTTTTTAACTCCTTTCCCTGGGGGGGGGGGGGACCCATATTGGGTTAGGTATTACAGACTCAGGGTGTGCTTTCTTCGGGAATTCTGAAATTTTGTTTGACTTTTTCTATGGGATAATTCACAAGTCA
The DNA here is from genome assembly GCA_902168405.1 of Peromyscus aztecus. NCBI lineage: Eukaryota > Metazoa > Chordata > Mammalia > Rodentia > Cricetidae > Peromyscus > Peromyscus aztecus. Next base: position 7,235 of record CABHPQ010162812.1, on the reverse strand, counting down.
CCATTCGGTGTCTATCTTAGTCAGTGTTCTACTGCTGTGGAGAGACACCATGACCACGGCAACTCTTACAAAGGAAAACATTTAATCTGGGCTGGTTTACAGTTCAGAGGTTTAGTTCATTATTGTTATGGCGAGAAGCATGGTGGCATGCAGGTGCTGGAAATGTAGTTGAGAGTTCTACATCTGGATCCACAGGCATCAGGAAGAGAGAGACATTGGGCCTGGCTTGAGCATTTGAAACCCTGAAGCCCACCCCCACTGACACACTTCTTCAACAAGGTCACACCTATCCTACTAACCTACTACTACTACTACTACTAACCTACTCTGCACCCACACTTCCTAATGTCATTCCCTACATGAGCCTATGGGGGCCATTCCTATTTAAACCACCACAGGGTCCATGACGCTAATGAGTCCTCTGACTGTAAGTCTCTGAGTGACAATATTCATGATTTTATTGATTGTGGCGTCTGGCAAAGAGAGATAGTGCCTACCCAGAGATTCCCCTTTGGGGTTTTTAGATTCACTCTGTCCATGATGCAGCTACCAGGAACACCCATTCTGAAAGAGAAGCTAATAGCCTGATATTGTGCTCTTGTTAAAATTGAATGGCTAATCCATGGAAGCTTTGTGGTCCTCTGAGGTGAGTTGACATGGATTCAATGACTAGCAATTGGGAAAGACCAAAGAAGCATCACTGGTCAAATGAAATTGACACACTAAAGGACATAGCCACTCTGTCTCCTTAGCTGCCAACCAGAGCAGTCACTCTTTTCAGGGACCTTGGTGCTCAATGCTTTCCCTACATTCCCAGGCTTGTCTAGTCAATGTCCTAGTTTAAATTCTGTTACTGTGATAAAAAGTTCTGATAAGAAGCAACTTAAGGGTTTATTTGTAACAACTCCAGATTGCAATCCATCATTTCTGGAGTGTCGAGGCAGGGCCTCAAGAAGCGAGTCCTGTCATATCCACAGCCAAGAACAAAGCAAAAGTAAACAACACATCCATATTTGCTCGCCTGTAGCTAGTTTTCTCCTCTCTTGTGCTGTTCAGGGCTCCATGCCTAGAGAATGGTAGTGCCCACAACAGACTGTGTCTTCCTACATCACTTACAAATCAACATAATTTTCCACAGACATGCTCACAGGCCAACCCGATCGAGATTATTTCTTATGAAGACTCTCATCAAAGGTGACCTACCTTGTGTCAAATTGACTGCTAAAATAAACCGGTAAACTTGGTTAACCTGAAATCTAGTGGTATACACAGGGCTGTGTGCTTGCTGTTAGCCCTAGAGTCAATGAGGCCAAATCCAGAACAGATGGAGTTTCTCGCTCCTTGGGCTCCTAGGCAGAACTCAGAAGCATCTCCCATGATGCTGGCCAGTGCTACTCTTTAAGAAAGCTGCTGTTGTGACTGACTTGCTCTGTGGCCAAAGGCCTGCTGTTTCTTCTGTCACTTAGAAATGGAAGACTTGAGAATGGAAACATCTCCGCGTAGGCCCACAAACGGTGGAGGCTTCTGATGGAACTCTCCATGCCATGAGTCCACACTCCAGTGAGACTGACTGGACTCAAGGCATTAATGAAGCTGTTACCACCAGCTTGCCACCATTGCTGCCTAGATCCATCATGGTGTAAGGCCTGGATGCACACCCACCATCACAGACTCCAGGGTACAGATCTTCGTGCCCCTGCGTGTGCCAGACAAGGATGCACTGCCAAAATCTGGCCCCTTTGTGTTGCAGTGAGGGAAGTCCCCCCAAAACCCTGATGTCCCCTCCCACTATGGCAGATTGGACTGCGGTTGACTTGATTCTTCCAGTGTCCAGTCAGAGATTCACTGCTATTCACATTCTTCCAGGTTACAGTGTTTTTGTTCCAACGTCATGCTATTGTGGTCCTTGGAACTTCTTCCTTTTTCATCTCTCTCTCTCTCTCTCTCTCTCTCTCTCTCTCTCTCTCTCTAGCATGAATCTTAAAAGTTCTTATTAATAAAATCAAACCTGAGGCCAGTTATTGGGGTGATCCTGTTTCCTCAGACTGGATGCCTCTGAGTCCTCATCCAGAATGAATCTCAGCTGAACTGCTGCTCGAAAGCCTGAAAGCTTAACCAGCCAAATGCTTCTAGTTTCTGGTCTTCATGCCTTATATACCTTTCTGCTTTCTGCCTCACTCCCTGGGATTAAAGGCTCACTTCTTGGGATTAAAGGTGTGTGTCACCATGCCTGGCTGTTTCCAATGTGGCCTTGAATTCACAGAGATCCAGAGGCATTTCTGCCTCTGGAATGCTAGGATTAAAGGTGTGAGTGCCACCATTTTCTAGCCTTTGTATCTAGTGGCTGTTCTGTGCCCTGACCCCAGATAAGTTTATTAGGGTGCACAATATTTTGGGGAACACAATATCACCACCTCCTCTCTCTCTCTCTTTCTCTCTCTCTCTCTCTCTCTCTCTCTCTCTCTCTCTCTCTCTCTCGTGTGTGTGTGTGTGTGTGTGTGTGTGTGTGTGTGTGTGTGTAAAGGTTGGAGGCTGATGCTCAGTCCCCATTGCTCTTCTACCTTATTCCTTGAGTCAGTGTCTCTCAGTCAAACCCCGAGATCATGGACATGGCTAGTCTTGCCAGCTAGCTTACTCCAGGGACCCTCATCTCTGCCCTCAGAGGCTGGAGTTACAGAGCAGCCCATGTGCCATTTACTATGCCTTTTTCCCACTCACAAAGAGCCACTCAAAGGTGGACTGTCAAGGCATTTGATGAGGCTTCCATGACTCCTACTACCTGTGGGACCCTGCACTGGTCCTTTTTTTTTTTTTTTTCCAGAGCTGAGGACTGAACCCAGGGCCTTGTGCTTGCTAGGCAAGTGCTCTACCACTGAGCTAAATCCCCAACCCCCCTGCACTGGCCTTTGCAGTGGCATTTCCAGTTCTAGCTCCTTCACTTCCTCCTGACCACACCTTTGTCAGACATCCTGACGACCACACATGCTCCCCAGAAAGAGATCATTTTCTCTCAGATGCCTGATAGTAGGGTTGAGGAGGAAGGGGACATATGACCTACTTTGCAAATTCAAGATGCTACCCAAATCAAGCATGTGCAGTGTGCTTTTATGTGTTTATTTTCTTAATGGCAACCCCAAAACCAATCTAGTTGGTTCAGTTGCTACTTGGTTGTTATAAACTGTGATTTGTCTCTGCTGTAGATTTTACTTCTTCTACCAGAATCCATAAACTATCAGACTCTTTGAAGCTCTTTACAGCATGTCCATGCTGAAAAATAGCCTGAGTTGTAAAACAACGATTGTAGCAGTGTCCTGTGGCTCCTGTTATTTTACCTTTCTGCTGCTGCTGCCCCAAACAGCAGTGAAAACTGTGTTGTGTGCGCCCATGGATTCAGCTCGATGATACTACAGTGTTTTTGGAAAAGAAAGGTGGAAAAGGGACTTGAGGGAGACTTAGGTGGGCTACCTTGGGTATGCAGGTGAAATGCAGGTGAAACATTTTGCATTTTCTTTGCCAATTGCCATCACACAGGTATGATTATCTGTGTATGAATGTGCCTCTTAGTGGCCTTTTCTTGGTAGAGACACAATGTCTACAGAAAGAAAATTAATTGCAGGAAAGACTGAATGCAGTGCAAACAGTTACCTAACGAGCTCATTCTCACTGCTGATCACTATGTTCTTAAAGAATGTGTTGTGAAAGTTTCTCTCATGTTTGCTACTGTGATTCAACTTCCAAACTATGAGACTGGCAGTCAGGTCTCTGCTCCTATGGTGATGGTGGTGGCTTGCAGAGTGCATGCGTGTGTGTCCCTTCAGAATCCTTTCATTAAAACTGGGGCAGAATGAAAAGGCTGTTTTCTCCTTTAATAACACAGGTTTCTGTGGTTACTAGAAAGAAGAGCCTCCAAGCATCTTTGTTCACATTACTTGATAGATGTGTGACAGTTCTGACAGAAAGCTGTGGTTTGTTTGCTTTGATATGGGGTCTCACTGTATATCCCAAGAATGCCTCAAACTTAGGATCCTCCTGCCTCAGCATTCCAGGGGCTGGGATTTCAGACATGAGCCTCTCTTACATCTAACTTCATATACAATTCTTCAATTGTCTTCACTCATGTGTAATAGCTACCATATATGGAAACTCACAAAACTTGGTGTTATAAACTAAAGAGAACTCAAAATTATGTCCAGAAATTGCTATGACTAACTGCTCAGCAATTGCACTATGACACATTACTGCTCTTAGGGAATTTGTGAATGATTCAATGGAGATTTGTTGAGTGCCTACCATATACGGCATTATGACAGACACTAAGAATACACAGCTGTGTGCTTAGTAAAGTGGCCTTTAATCTCAGCACTCCAGAGTCATGCAGATCTCTGTTGAGTTTGAGGCCAGCACAGTGTACATGGAGAGTTCCAGGCCAGCCAGTACTACCCATTGAGACTTTGTCTCAAATAGATACCTGCCCCCAAAAGAGAATAAACAGCTGCTAAAATATCGGCCTGCAAAAAAAAAAAAAAAATTAACAGTTCCCTGGGAGAAATCATAAGTAGGGAATACACCAATAACTAATTGAATGTGGCACCCTGACTGCAAGACAACGGCGTTAATGCTCCCCATATGATGCAGATGGGAGGTGATGGAAGGTGAACCACATGGACACTCAGGTCCCTTGAGGTCCTTCAGAGGAGCAGTCCCTCCACCTGGCCACTCCACCAGGCCCCACTGAGTCACAAAGCTGGATTAACGCTGATTCAGCCCAAAGGAAGAGTGAAGTATTCCCTCTGGGTCTGTGTCCTTAGGGGTCATCAAGAAGCTGCTGATCCTGCTGTTCACTTCTTTTCTGTGGGCCAGAACTGAGGCATGAGGTCACACCTAGTCACAAAGGAAGCTGGAAAACATCTCTTTGTGTCTATCTAGAACTCCAGGAGTCTGTTATAGACATAAGAGAACAGGTGCCCAGAGGAGACAGCAATATTCTTAGTCATATTCTGATAATGAAAGTTGAAAGGAGCAGTAATTACTTGATGAAGATCAGAACACCCCCCCTCATTAATCTTTGCTCTTATTTAAAAAACATTTCCCAGATTTGGGGTCTTTAGTATCTCCCCAAAATCCTTCTAGATGCCCTCGACCACAGCTGGACTGTTGTTCCCGCCTACACTCTTGTCTCCCCCAATGTACAGCCAAGCCAGCAGCAGGTGGAACTTTTGCCAAACGTAAGTTGGGGGTGGTTATGGAATCATTTTCTACTCACAACTTACCAGTGACTTCTAGTGGTGGCCAGAATCACCGTTTGCTTCTGCCTCCTCCTTTCTCCCAAACCTTTTGTTGGTTTTGTTCCTTGAATACTCTCGGTGGGTTCTTCCCAGTTTCCCCTCTGTGGTTCATTCTGCTCAGGATCCTCTTGCTTCCTGACACACAAGCCTCCCTCCATCCAAATGTGACTCAGTGAGGCCCACCATGACTACCCAGCTAAGGTAGCCATGCCTTCCCAGCCACTGCCTGTGGCCTTAGCCAGTAGTGTGTCCTCACAACACACTTCCAATCATTGCTTTGTGTGTTTAAGGTACACAAGATGGCCTCTCTGCCCTGACTCTTAGCAAGTGTATGAGGTATCTATGAACACCTGCCATCTGAAAAGCCTGAGCTCTGTGAAACAGGGGAATGCTCTAATAGTTATTACCAGGGACTTGTACATGGGAGGTGTTCAATACATATTTATTGAATAACTAGAGTTGTGCACATTCTTGTGAATCAGAAAAAGAGTGCTATTTTAGAAGGAGTTCTTTGATTCTTAAAGCAAGGTCTCTCTACACAGCCCAGATCAGTCTCAAATTCTCAATTCCCCTTCCTCAGCTCCCTAAAAGCTAAAATTACAGGTATATACTATTATGCCAGGCTAAGGAGTTTTTATATAAGCATTTTGTGATTGATTAGTACATTTTTCAAATAGCAAAGAAATAATCTTTATGAAGATACTAACCTGTACAAAAAAAAATTGCATCACTAAAAGAAAATCATTGTTAGCATCTTGTTAACATTCATGTAAGACTTTTTGCCTATATGTACACACATTTAAAAGTTGATGTAACTTATATATGTTTCGAATGGTTAACTGGGCCAAGTGTACTTGCCAAGGAATAATGCTTATTTTAAAGTATAGGATGAACATTAAAGTGGATTAGGCTGTGTGCTTTCCTCACAGATTGTAGGTGGCAATTATAAAAAGCACAGAATGAGGTCTGCAGAGACGTATCTGTCAGCAGCTGTGACTGTGCCCCATGCCAGGGACCCCCACAAAAGCAAGAGGGAGAGATTCTCTAGAAAAGATTATGAAGCCTGAGATGCAGAAATCGAAAGGCTCCCGTTTTCATCCCTTCTAAAGCAGGATGATGGCTGTTACTGGAAAGAGGCTGTCAGGAAAAGACATGCTTCACACTCCTGTGGGGGCATCATGGGGTTATGGTGATGCTATAATAATGTCAGAGGTGTGTTTATCTGGGAGGTGAGGTGCCATGGCCCGGGATTGATCTAACTGGGGCAGCCAGGGAAGGAAGAAATAACAGATACATGGGCACAAAAAAAGCTGGGATGGGGTGGTCTGGGCTCTCTGATGGAGAAACTGAGGCATCCCATAAGCACAATGTGTTTATTACAGACGATTGAACAGATGAACAGAGAAGTGAGGTTATTACAGATGAACAAGGAGGCAGTGACTAGACACAGATGAATGAGGACGAAGGCTTAGCTAATCTCAGCAACAGAAGTTTCCATAGGAGAGCTGTCTTTAGGCTATAAACACCTGGGGGAGAAAACTGTGGGGAATATTTTCTGCACACACTGTCAATATTCACCCTCAGGCCTGAGGAGGGATTTGCCAACCCTCTGAACTTCACCTGGGGAAGGCTTTGCATTCCCATGGGGTTGAGGCGTTTGGGTCCTTGACATGACTACAATCAGTTCAACAACAACACACATTCACTCAGGACTCCACCGGCTCACTACAGTGGGGGGAAACAACTGGACTTGGAAACCTGACATTTAAATGTCTATGAATATGCAGATGACATTTGAGAGCCCAATATGCCCATGAATGTATAGAATTGGCATGAAGTCACTAGGAACAAAAATGCTGTGGGTGTTTATATCCTCTGTGGTGTGTGTGTGTGTGTGTGTGTGTGCACGTGTGCGCGCGCATGCATGCACACACACACACACACACACAC
>CABHPQ010162811.1:0-40895 GCA_902168405.1 Peromyscus aztecus | reverse complement strand
ACACACACACACACCACACACACACACACACACACACACACACACACACACAGTTACACATAATATTTTGTCCTTTCTTACTTAAAAGTTCTTGAGTACAGCAATATTACATTGTCTATCTGTGAGTATGTTTTATTTTGTTTTGACATTTAAATATCTAATATTTTCACATCTTGTGACAGGGTCTACCTGGATGAGTCCCCCTAATGCTCTTCTCCACCCATCGCTGAAATCTACAATATGGCCTCAATCCCACATCTAGTTCCCTGTCCTTAGAAGTTGTTAATTGAGGTAGGGTATTGTTGTGACAAAGCTGACCATGCTGCTATTTGGGGGAATATGAAAGAGAATTTGGACTGGAAAACAGTCTAATTGAGTAAATGGGGCTTAATGGCTTTTACTAGTAGGAGGTTAGGAGACAATAGATCTCAGAAATATGGACTCTGGAAGTCTGTTCAAATGGTTTCAGATGGGAATAATAGTACCAACTGGGCTAGATATCTATCGTGTTATTTAAAGAAAAGAATGGGACTGCCTTTTGCCCATTCTTTAAGAATGTATCAGATGCAAAATTTAAAAATAATGGACTGATATTCTTGGCAAAGAAGATTTCGAGACAGCCGGATATTGAGTATGCTGTGTGGTTATCAGTAATCAGTCTATGCAGATCTACAATGAAAAAGAACAAGGATGTCAAAAGAAATACAAAATGTGCAGTTTGGAGTGAAAAGGAGCGTCAGAAAATGAAATTTAAATGTTGTAGTCAAGGCTAGTGCTGAATAAGATGAGAAAAAAAATAAAAAGGCCAATTTTGAAATGGGATAAAGGACATGGCAAGAATCCACGCAGCTAAGCTTTCAATTTGAAAAAAGAAAATGCCTGATGGATTCCCTCCTCCTAAAAAGCAATAACAAAGGGAATCTCATGCAAATGTAATTCAGGAGGTCAGATTCCATCTCAAGTGGCAGGAAAACTTGGTGCTGTGGCACCATGCAAGTCTACCTGCATAATGGTCACCCGTTCTAACGCTCTGAAACTGTAAGCCCCCAAATAAATTCTTCTATAAATTGCCTTGGTCATGGAGTCTTATCACGGCACTAGAAAAGTAACTAAAATTCTGCTTTACCAAAGATGCACATATAGGCCTATATTTATGATTGAAATCTGTCCTGTAGTTGTGGAGATACTTGCAAAGAGCTCTGGCCTCCTTTGTCTTCTCCAACTGCAGGACTCCAGTGAGTTAAATATTAACCTAACTCACAGATGTAGCTTAGCAAAGGTCGCTCCCAGAAGGCAATCCTTCCTAAAGCCCAAGAGGGCAGTAATACCAATTATTTTACTACTTCTAACATACTTTGCCCACTAGAACTATTACTTAATACCCATCAGTTTTAGCTGAAATACATATCCAGAATACTAGCTAGAAGCCTTGAAAAATCAGCATGCATAGAACCCTCCTTTCTGCACAATTTATTCCTGACATGCTTAAATCAACGAGTAAATAGTAAGAATCTCTTCCATTATGTGAAGATTAACTGACAGTTCTTACCCATTTCTATTCTCTTAGCCTTATACCCAGTAATGCATTATGTCTAAGTAATTTTAATTGGGATAACTTATGTCATAATAAATGGTGAGCAGTATGTATACTTCTCGGAACTCATAAGAATTGGGTATTAACATACTCCAAACAATGGACATCATTGAAGATTTTGGTTATTTTAGAATTACCGCCCCCCACACACACCTTCTCTTGGCTATTTGAAAAGTTCCTATCACATGCAACAGCCTTAGGGAAGTTCATACACATTCGGTGAGAATGGGACATTTTCCTTCTTTATGCATTTGTATTCAATTTTTCTACAAATTAGCACTCTCAAACTGCAACTTCTGATTATTAAGTGAAAAACAATACAACTTTCTGCTTTAATTTTTAGCCATCTTGTCCCACAGTAGCTATAACATGTTCTCAGAGCAAAACTTTTATTAACATGTATCTTTTATAGTGGGATTCTCTGTTTCAAGGATATAATTCTATTTTCTCATTTTCATATTTGTTTCAAGCTAATAAAAACTATACAAAAAGCTTTCATCTATTATTAATTCTAATTTGTCTGGCTATCGTGGTGGTTATTTGCAGCAAGCCATATTAGTGTGATAACATAGCACTATTTCAAGATTGAGAACTTGAACACATAAAGTAACTTCTGAAAAAAGTAATGTTATCTTACATGTTTTGAATAACTCTAGAGATTTCATTCTCAATATTTCACACACTTTATCATTGTAATTCCTAGGGCTTAGAAGGTGGTATCACTGTGATCTCTATTTTTGTAGGCTACAAAGAAGCAAGTCTTTCCCCCCACCAAAGCAATATACCTATACCTATTCTCTAAAGGAACTGATGTTAGAATTTCTTCATAATTCATACTTGCAGTGAGTTCTTTTAAGTGATGCGATTATAAAATCAAATATCAACCTATCAATTTTCAAATAGTATGTTCCAAATATATTTTACACGTGATTTATTTTCCTATATATCATGTGTTTTTCTTTTACATGGAAAGTGATTTGTTATGGAAGATGGAACTTCTTGACCTAGAATTTCCTCCTCTGTCTCTGCACTCATTTCCTCTTCTATTTTGTGTTTCTTTATGTCTTGGACAAAGCACGGACACCCTTTTTTGTTGAGGTTTTGATTTGCCTGTGGAGCATTTTCCACTGGATAAAAGAGATTTAGAAAGTGTGATGAATGAAATATACCCTAATCTATAAGTACATAACTCCTGAAGGTACATTTCAAATAATATATGTAAATAAATAAAAATAGGTAAAGTAAGCTAAACAAAATAAATCAAAAAAAAAAAAAGGAATCAATGAAATCCAAGGATGTTTATAGTCAGAGTTTTGACTAAAAGAAGGTTTATTATGGGCATCATAAGGAGAAATCTACATAAAAATAACTTTGGATTCAACATATAGAGTAAAGGAAACAAAATCTCTTAAATATAAGTGAGAAATTCTTGGCTTTTCTACACATAAAAAAGAATGAAAACAACAAAAATCAGATATAAAACAATGAATAACCATTGATTGTCTATTTTGATTGCCATGTTTATTGGGTTAAGAATTGCATTGATGTGTAAACAAGCATATCTCTATGTGTACCACTAATAGTCTTCAAATATGATTAAATCATGATATCCCCATTCTAGTGGGTAAATTGAGTCTTTGATTCATGATATGAGTGGGAGATAGATTCATGATTGGGAGATAGATTGTGGCTTGTAGGTGTTAGGGCTTCATTGAAGGAAGTAGTTCATTGGGAAAGTATCTTGAGCACTAAATCTTGCCTGGCTCCTTTCTGTATTCAATTTTTTCTGTACTTCCTGGTCATTATGATGTGGACTTTCTCTGTCCAACACCGAAAAAGACCAATACCACCTCCAAAAAAGACAGAATTTTCTGAATTCCAGAGTCAAATAAAACAAGATTCATTCTGACTCCAATTTCCAAAAGATTTGATGTTTTTTTCTTGTGTTTCTGGTCACAGTGGTTCAAAAGTTTAATAATCGTTCTTCCAATTGCTATGTACTTAGAGAGCTTCAGTTAAGCAGATCGTGTGAACTGAATATACCAAGGGCATGAATGTCCATGAAACTGTTCAAAGTCTCTGGGAAAATTGAAATAAGAATAAATGGCTGTAGCATGAATCTTAGAGAGTCTTATTAATAAAGCAAACCCGGGGCAGGTATTGGGGTGAACACTGGAAGATCAGAGAGACAGAACAAGCCACAGCTAACCTCACCTGGCCAACTTCTCAGCTGATCTTGTTTCCTCAGACTGGAAGCCTCTGTGTCCTCATATCCAAATGGGTCTCAGCTGAACTGCTTGAAAGCCTGAAGCTTAACCAGCTAAAAGCTTAACCAGCCAAATGCTTCTCCAGGCCAAATGCTTCTAGTTTCTGGTCCTCACGCCTTATATACCTTTCTGCTTTCTACCACTACTCCCTGGGATTAAAGGCTCGCTTTCTGGGATTAAAGGCGTGTGTCACCATGCCTGGCCTTTTCCAATGTGGCCTTGAACTCACAGAGATCCAGAGGGATTTCTGTCTCTGGAATGCTAGGATTAAAGGCATGTGCTACCACTGCCTATCCTCATGTTTAATATTGTGGCTGTCCTGTTCTCTGACCCCAGATAAGTTTATTACCATACACAATATTTTGGAGAACACAATACCACCACAAATGGCTGAGAATAAAAGGTTACTTTGACACTCAAGTTTGTTGGTCAGAGTCAACAGTTTATACTAAAGAACAAAAAAATAGCAGAACCTCACTTCTTGACTATAAACATCTTCTTAGATCATATGATCTAAATCAACTCTTTCATAACTATCATTGTCATAAGCAAGTTTGTCCTAGGAATCTAAATGCATGTATTCTGGTAGATATTTAGTAAGAATTCACAATTATTTTTAAAACTTGGCTATCTTTGACAATGTTAGGTCTTTTGCACAGAAAGAAAAAGGTTTATAGTAGTGAAAGATATAATTCTTCAGTTTAAGGTTTAATTAAAAACTGTGAACTCAAATAAGTATATTTTCCATATGTTCAGTTCACCTGTCTTAAAAAAATGTAGTATTTCTCCAATGTTCTGAGGAACTCTGTTCTTTAGATGAGTGATAACTTAAATGTTTAACAGGGTGTTTCACTCATCAGTAAAGTATAGCAATGCTGGGTCAAATATTCCCTCTTAAATATGAAGCTTTTATTCCGTTAAAATCTGTGTTCTTGATGACCTTCTTCTCAGTGTGGAGCTTCTGTTAATTAAAGTATTGGTGATATGCGCTCTTAATAACTGCAATTAAAATATAGAGAGTGATTATAATATGTATAGAAAATTAAGATGGGGAATAAAGTTTTTTTAAAGAGATAATAACATCCAAATCACTCAAGGGACAGCAGAGTGGAGGTCAACAACAATTAATTAATGCTTACAGCAGTAATTGTTTTATATTACCAAGATGTCTGCAGTAGCATCTTGAAACCCAGACCACAGACTACCTCCAGTCTTGGCCAAGAGCAACATTCTGACAAATTTATACTTCAAATTTGTGTGAGAAGAAAAAGAAAAAAAAAACTTGTAATTGAAAATAGATTCTTTCCTCACAGAATCTATACTGACTTTAATATCCCCGTCCTCTACCACTCCCAGTTCCTCCCACGTCTCCTCCCATAAGTATCCACTGCCTTTCTGTCTCTCATTAGAAAAGAACAGGCTTCTAAGAGATAACAACAAAAGGTAACAGAATAAAATATAGTAAGATAAAGCAAAAACCATCTCATTGAAGTTGGACAAGGCTAAAACAACCACTTCACATGAAATAACTGAGACTAAAAAAAATCACCAGAGATCATGTGAGTCATTGGCTTCTGGTTGAACCTAACCACTAATGTATTTTTCTCCCTAGGTGGCTTCTCCTGCTTTTGTTACTCTTGCTTTTGATGCTGCTGTTGTTTTGTTTGGTGTTGGGACTGAACCCAGGCCTTGTCAATGGTAGGTAAATAATATCTGAGCTCCACACAAATTTCCTTTTATATTTTATTTGGAGAAGATTACTGAAATACCCAGACTCAAAGTTATCACTATGGAAAAAGCCTTAAACATATCTCATTTTAACAGATAAAATGAAATCTGCATAACCACCAAAAATTATTTAGGCCTTATCATGTGTAGAAGAATCCAGAATAATGCTCTTACTATGGTGATATTTTATTTGTGCTGAAATGTGATTTTATTTGTATGTTAATAAAGTTGCCTGGGGATCAGGGCTAAAAGTGAGCCATTTAGCAGAAGTCCAGTGGTGGTGGCACACACCCTTAATCTGATCACATGGCAGGCAGAGTCTGTGTGTAGTGTCCCTAACCTTTAATCCCAGTACGAACCATAGATACCTGGAGGTCTGTATAGACAGGCAGTGATGAGGAAGTCAGTGGCTGGGCTTAGAGCCAATGAGAAGGCAGAACAGAAAGGCAATAAAAGACAAGCCTGACATTAGAAGCTCTCTCAGGGGAAAGATGGCAGCGAATGGTAAGCTAAAGGTAGTCTTGTCTATTCACTAATGCTCTGATCTCTTGTCTTGGGCTTTTACTCTGTATTTGGCTCTGTGTTTCTTATTTAATAAGACCATTTAGAATTTCATCTACATCTTACATTTGAAGAAAATAGCTAATTGTCTGTGTTTTCTGTCACAGTGTTACACTGGAGAGAGATTTTTACCAGGAGAATTTCTCTTTGTGATTTTAATTAATTTACTTTCTCCTCATGTAAAAAGCAATAAGTTCAAATATTTTGTCATAGTTCATTTTGCACATTGTCTAAGATGGAAGTCAGATCACTCCTGTGAAATTATTTTGAACTAGAGCCATTATTTTCTGAAGATGTTTGAAGCTATCAGGTGGTGACCTTTAGAAAGCAATAAGATAAACCCACTTGAAGGAACCTGCTAAAATTGCGGCTTAGTTAGAAGACAGAGAGCTGAATCTCATAGACATGTCAGCTGGAGAAGAGTGCTTCATAAGCAAATGACTAAACAGAGAAGGATCTATGTGGAAGAAGAAGGAACTCGGATCAGTAGCATAATGTGGTGAGAGAATCGACACCAGAGCAGTCGCACATCTGTGTTGGAGATTTCAAAGACAATTGAAACAGAAAGGATGCTCCAAGAATTGTTCCTTCGACTTCTAATTTCACAGGTATTTGAACAAAGCAAAAATGTTTCTGTTGCTGTCATCACCAGCATCAAATGACATGTTTATGAGAGATCTGGAGCCAAATATTAGATTCTGTAGGAAAATGGAGGCTGCTGGCAAAAGAGCAAAAACAAATTTTGGTCTGGACGCATTTCTTGCCAAACACAGAACTCTCAGTGTTGCTTCATCTTTCATTTGATTGTTTTTTCTCACCAGTTCTCAAGCGAGAAGATTGAAAGATCAAAGGATATTGAAATTTAAAAGTCATGATTTAACTTTGCTTGTCTTATTAATTGTGTTATCTGAAAGTAAAGATTCATTCTCCTGAGTCCTTTCTTCATATATGAATATACAGATTATATTGCATTCCAATCTAATTGTATAGAGAAACACATAAATAAATACATGTACTCATGAAATCATGTGCCTCATAATGGTGTTTACGTCACTGATCTACTTTCCACATTTTCCATAGAGGTGATATGGGTCCCATAAAATTATAATGAGATTTTTGAAAATTTCTGTCACCTGGTGATATTGAGAACATTATGATGTCATCATGCACTGTATTTCTGGAGATGTGTATAAGCAAACTCATTGCATTGGCAGTCACAAGAAAGTATAGCACATGCAATTATATATATAGCACATAAAATGGTAATAAAGGATTAGTCACTTTTTTATGTTTTACTCTACAACAATATTGATACTACTTTGCCATTTAATTCTTTGCAAGGTATACTTTGAATAATGTGATGTGTGATATTGGAGCAGCTTCATGTCACTTCTGTTCACTGTTTTGTACTGGAGACGAGCTTAAGCAATGAACTTCTGCCATCCAGGTCTGTGTCAGTACACTGCTTGACTTTAAAACCATACAAAACTGCCAAATAAGTCAAATCATTTTAGGGCTCATCCCTCAACATGTGTCTCATTTTAAATGATTCATGAATGTGTGTGTGTGTGTGTGTGTGTGTGTATGTGAAAATATATAAAGATAGTGTAGAGAGATGGGTAAATAAGTATCTCTTTAGACTTATTTTAAAAACACATAAGGAAATATTAATCACTTCACAAATATATGATTGTATTCCTAAAATAGTGAATTAAATCTATGCTAGTTTATTGGCCTCAGGTTTTCAAACAAACTACATTCTGTAATTCAAAGACTAGATCAATCTGCTGCCTGAGTCAGAAGAAAGCCATTGAATACAGCTTAATACTATACACTGTCTCCTTGATATTTCTTATGACTCACATAGTCCAACCTTATCAACTCTGTGTTAGCTAAATGTTGTTTGTCTGCTTTAGATAGTATATATTACTTGCACAATACCAAAAGAGAAGACAAAGTAGCAGGAAAATGCTGTTGACCACTAAAGCCTATCTAGAAATTATTTTGGACCTGCGTGTGTGTGTGTGTGTGTGTGTGTGTGTGTGTGTGTGTGTGTGTATGTATGTGTGTTGGTGTGTTTGGTTGTATGTGTATGCATAGGTATGTGCATGTGTGTGTATGTGTATGCATTCTAAATGGATCAACATATAGTTCACCTTGGATCAGAAATAAAAATTGAATTATTTCTTTTTCTGCGACACTAACATCTTTCATACTTTGGTGGTAATTAGGTATATGTGCTCTCCTGAGGTCCTATATATAATATTTTCTAGATTTGGTTAGGTTCCTATATCAGCAAGGACAATAGAAGGCACTCCATGTCTGACAGCATCACATCTGGTTGCTTCTCTTCGACCTATGAACTTCTACATCATGGTGTTGAATATCTATCAAGCTGTACATTAAGGTTTTGGATCCTTTTGTGATCATTATTGAGTAATTTAATAAGAATAAATAACTAAATGATGCTTTCAGATGGTGTAACCATTTCATTGTTCATTGTGGGTGAAATCATTGTGTGTTACATCATGGAAGTTAAAAACTACTTGATAAAAAATAGTTACAAATAATAATCCATATTTAAAGAAAAAAATCTATAAGTCTGTATGTTTAAAGACTGTTTTTAAAAAAATACAATAATTCTAGTAAGATACCAGAGAAATTGGTTATCTCCACTATGAATAAATGTAATAGTTACTCAGTGAATTTGTTTATACTTCTATGTACTCATCATTCACTCAGTAGATAATGCTGAAAATGCTTCTTGTTGGACAAGTTGTACCTTCCATAATTCTTCAATAGGTTTTATACAAGAAAATTAGATCATAAACATGGCATGTTTAACTGACTGGCATCTGATCAAAAGACCTTTAGAGACTGTAAATGGCCAGTGGCAAAATATGAAACAGAAGAATGCAATATTTTTGACAAGTCTAACAGTTTGAATTATTGAACTTCTGAGTAATTTTCAGTCTATACTGTTAAAGTCTTTGACAAAGGCAGTCTTTATTGAGATAGCCAATTCCTTCTTCACTACATTACCTCATAAAAATGAGCATGTCTGTAGTAAGAATAGATTATGTTCAGAAAGAATGAAAAGTAAACACAATTATGTCTAACTTTTAGGGTTCTGAGTCATAAGTCATTTGGAGTAATTACAACAATGCACAGCATCTAATGGCATTGCAATGTCACTTTGAAAGAATTTAAATAATCTTTTTGTTAGTATTCAGCATAGACTTAAACAATATATGACTCATTGAGAAAATGAATATATTAGAACATATAATGAAGAAATACATCAATTTAACAAGATATCGACCTATGTAATTCCCCCAGTCTGTTATCCAAAACCCCATTGCCAACTCTGTGAATTTAAGAAATATTTTCAGCATCAATTATAAGTAAATGACTTCTTAGATTAATTGAAAGTTGACCAATAATGATCTTCATATTATATCTAAGAAATATTTTGTCAGAACAAGAATACATTGGCCAACATGGATAATATGAGTGCAAGTAAAAATTAACCATCTAATTTCCAAAAAAAGCAGGAAAAATAGAAGAGAGAGAGACTACTTAAGGTTTCAAAATAGATAATAGACATTAAAAGAGAACATGTTGAAATCTCACTTCTTTCCTTTGAAATGTGACAAAAAGTGTGAGTTGGTTGTTTAAAAATATTTCTGGTGGTCAAGACTTGCTGAGAATAAGTGATTCAAATCTTATGCAAATGTAAGTATAAAGTGTGATCTTTCTAAATACTCACCACCTGATAAATAGATAATGAAAATGTTGTACATGTAAACAATGAGGTTTTATTTAGCTGTGAAGGAAAGGGAAACTATGAGGGAGCTTAAAATAATCCTTCAGAGTGAGATAACTCAGATCCAGAAAAACTTCTCACATTATGGATCTATGGATCTATGGATGCTTGCCTTAAATCCTTAGGTATGTGTTTAAATTGGAATAACCATAGAAGTCAGGGAATTGATAAGGAGCAATGGAATGGAATTTTAAGGGAAGGGGAATTGACCATAGTTGGTACAAAGTACCGATGATGGAAGGAAGAGTTAAATGGAATGGAAGATAGTAGGGCAGAGCAGAAGAAAGTATAAAGAGAGGTAAAATTAATACTAAAGACATTTTTTATTATAGCTGCATGGAAATATAACGCTGTAGAAACTTCATAATATACAAGTACACATATACGAAAAGATCTTAAATGATTATTACCCTGTAATGTGGGTAAAGTACTTCTCTTCTGTGATAAGTTATCAAATAAAAACCCCAATACCAAGTATAAGTTCTATGTTTTTGAGCTTTTGGTTAGTGGAGTTCCACCAACCCTCTTAAATGCCATTGTTCTTAGCTATCCTACAAAACTTGATTGTAATACTCTTTTGCTGAAGACACCATATATTTGAATTACAAAACAGAAAAATCAAGCTACTACCAATCTAAAAGTTTCAAGTTTACCAGAAAGCTTTCAGAGCTCAGGAAGTGTCTATAGAGATGACTGGTGTATAAGAGAAATCAATTGTCTTTCCCAACTGTAAATATTGCAAGAAAGGTACAGTAATAACTGAGCTTGCAAGACATATCTAGTGGTGTAAAAGTTACAGCACAAACGTTGTGGGAGTAACCATCCACCTTTTGATTGACTGTAAAGCCCTCTCTGCAAGGATCAGAACTCATGTCTGGTACCATTAACTCATCCTAAAACCCACAGTTGTGTTTCCATATGAAGGATTTAATACTTTTTTTCTGCTGAATGAATATACTAATCCTGCTGCTAAATTCTTATCATTATACCCATAGTTTAGTACATTGTTTAATGATTATTAGAGAAACTATTTGAACTAGATAGTGATTAATTTTGCTGGACATTACAGGACAATTGAACATAAGAGCCTACAACAGCTTTGTCTGAGTATATAAGGCCCATACAAGATCAAAACAGTCAAAATGCCAGCTTAGATTAGCAAGTGGCTCATGAAGTACCATCCTAGCTGGAAACTGTTCACCATTGATTGGTATCATGGTAGAAAACATTCAGTGTCCTTCAGGAATGACATTCTTCAGAGGCAGCTTGAATACATGGACCTATACTCATGTACAAACAGGTGGCACTAGATATAGATAGTGCATTTTTAAGAACTCAGAAATAATATACATAAAGTAATGTTATATAAACTAAGCAGATTGTATTTGTATATTTAGTAATACACACACAAACACAAATCCACAATGAAAGAAATGGAGACCATGAATTTGAGAGACCAAGTACAGTACATAGGGTACATAGGAAGGGGTAGAGGAGGAAAGGGAAGTAGAAAATGATGTGCCTATATATCAATTGAAAAACATACATACATGAAGTTGAGAGGGGAAAGTTGTAGGGTTGTGGGAAGGAATTGGAGGGATAAAATGGGGGATGCATCTGATTTAAAAAAAGACTACATGTGTATATGAGATTCTCATACAATAAAAAACAAATAAAGTTGAAAAATAAAATTTATAAAAAGGAAGGATATTAACTGACAACTTGAAGGAGTCTAGAATCACCATGGTAAAATTTCTCTGATCCTCTCTCTGGGGGATTATGTAGATTAGGGTAAGCGACATGGGACAACAATGACTCACCTTAAATGTTGACAATAACTTTCCAGGTTACTGGGTTTGGGACAAACAAACAAACAAAACCACAAGATAGCAACCCAGAAGGAGCATTTATCTCGCCTCATTTCCTCACAACAGATTCAATATGAGCATCCACTTGAAGCTCCTGTTGCTCTGTCCTTACCATGGTGGTTTTTAGCCATGGACTGTCATCCAAAAGAAGTCTATCCTTTCCTAAATAGCTTCTGTATGGTATATTGTCACAGTGGGAAAAAAAATAGAACTAATATTCTACTATGACTTCATGGTGTTTCTAAGCAACTAATTTTTGAAGATTTGATTATTTTAATGTGCATGGGCTTTGGAAACTGTGAATGGTGGAGGAACAGGTAGTGGTGATACTTTGTAGGTATTATTTAAGTATTAATGTTTTGTGCTTAGTAGCACCATTTTTCATAATTGAAAAACTACTTTCATTTTATCTCTGGGATTAATATTGTACAGAATTCTGAAAGAACCTTGTATCTTTTGAATTATTTTACCTCCAGTTTTTTTTCATAAGACAGTAGTAGATAACACATGAATATATTTTGGAAAAATTTGTGAAACCATAACAAGGAGTATCATCAAATAATAATTTATATGCAACTGCCAGGAGTTGACTTATTTTAACATAGGCTAGTTGTCCTTTAAATATTAAACTGTATTTTTTCCTCCTAAAACTGTATATACAAGATACATTCTCTGCTATAGAATATTATTTTTAGGTGTGTTACTTTTGTTTATGTTGCTTTTATTTAACTCTGTGAAGTTGTGTTACTTCACAGATGGTCTAATAAAGAAATGGTCAACAGCAAGGCAGGAGGAAGGGTGGGGGGCTGGTAGGCAGAGAGGATAAATCAAAGGAGAAATCTGGGAGAAGAGAGATCAAGAAGTAGCCAAAGAAGGAGGAGGACTCCAGAGGCCAGCCACCCAGCTACACAGCAAGCCATGGAGTATGAGTAAGATTTACAGAAGTATGAGAACAGGAAACATTCAGAGGCAAAAGGCAGATGGGATAATTTAAGGTTAAGGGAAATTAGCAAGAAACAAGCCAAGCTAAAGCTGGGCATTTATAAGTAAGAATAAGCCTCTGTGTGTGATTTATTTGGGAGCTAGGTGGCAGGCCTCTCAAAAGAGAAAAAAGCAACAACAATTCTCAGAGACAAATAAAATTTCATGAAATAAGTTTCAAAACCAAAACCTCAGAAAAAGTGACCAGTCACAAAATGTTATGTCCTTGCACTATTATGACATACTCCAACACTGAGAGAGGCATTCAACCCCCCCAACCTCCACACCCCCACCCCCGGAGTGTCAGGTTGCCGTGCAGGAGAAAATGAGAGCTATTATACTGAAGAGGGAGTATATCAGCAAGAATATATGGTCTCTGATTCAAAATAATATCTTCCTCAAATGTGATCTTTGAGACCATTCTTATATCACTAGAATTTTTATTAAAACAAAGGAAAATATTCCAAGACCTGAGATTTGGCTTTGGACTGTAAGATGCTAATGATGATATACTGATTTTTAATTTCCAAGAGGATAAAAAGCAAAATCAATGCATCTTAGAATCCATAAGATAAAGAAGCCAGAATAATGATCAAAGTTACTTGAAGTTAGAAGAATGAAGCTGTAGGAAATGCCCTGAAGGCTTTCCTGTTCTCATGTCAGACAAAAGACAGCTGACTTTTCTACATAGCACATCACTATGAAGCACAATTCCAACATTTTAGAAAATATGCTTTACTGTACTTCATACTTGGTACCCTCTGAACTCTGACACTATACCTCTCTGGGTAATTTGAATAACCAAAGTCTACTGATGCTATCACTGTAGATGTGTGTACTACACAATTAAATATTTCTATTGATTATTTTATAGAAATCAATCACATTATAAATATGAATTTCTGTTATCTAGGAAACATGTAGTCTAATAGGAAAATTAGATGAACTAGACTGTACAGTTGTCATATTTTTCATATTATTATGACCTACATAATGTTTACAACACTACTCACTTTTAAATTCCCTCCAAGATTGCACAAGAACTTGAACTTCTTCATATTCATTGCCATTATTCACATTCAGTAGAGATTTTATTTTTAAAGGATGATTAGTGGTATTACACATCTGTCTATATGCTATTTAGGACTCTATCTAGCTTCTATGAAGATATGTTTGTACATAACTTTGCTTCATGTCAATGTGTGGTGCACATTCCTCACAATCGATGCCAATACCCGTTGTGTTGGTACGTCCTGCAGCTCAATAGCATAACAAAGATACAAATGTACTTTTCAAAATGAGAAAGTGCATGTTTAAATATTTTTTCTTAGCATAACAGAATGTATTTCATTATGCAGAAGCTTCCTATTTGTCTATGTTTTGTTGATTACACTTTGCTTCCACAGTGGAGATATTATTTTTGAGAGC
This sequence comes from Peromyscus aztecus, assembly GCA_902168405.1. Taxonomy (NCBI): domain Eukaryota; kingdom Metazoa; phylum Chordata; class Mammalia; order Rodentia; family Cricetidae; genus Peromyscus; species Peromyscus aztecus. Next base: position 26,642 of record CABHPQ010162811.1, on the reverse strand, counting down.
AGTGCCATGATTTTTTCTTCTCACAAGTTTATGCATTTAAATATCTCTTATCTTTAAGGTATTAATCTACTTTGAACTATTTTCATGCATGATTTAAAAGGGTCTGACTTCATTTGTATGTATGTGAATATCCAATTTCCCCAGAACAACTTAAGAGACCATTTCTTTCTACATTCTGAATTTTTGGCCTCTTACTGAGGATCAGCTGTTCAATTTGGGTGTTTTTCTATCTGGACATTCTATTCCATTCTATTTGTATATAATTCTGTTCTTATGCTAAGAGTTTTCAGTGATCTAGGTTTACATTGGCTTATTATTGAGGGGTAGCAGAAGAATTACATTGAAATTTTATTAGTTTTTTATTTGAAGTTTGATTTTAATCCTTTTAAAATGCTTGAATATCTTACTTACACAGAAATAAAAAGTACAATTTTAATAAAACCTTATAAATTTGAATTTTTTTGAAGTTATGGAATGTGCTACTTCCAGCATTATTTTTATTTTACAAGAGTTCTTTAATTATAGGAGGTCTTTTGTGGTTCTGTTAAATTGAAAACAACATTCTAAAGAGATTGCTATATTTTTCTAGTAACTACACCATTATTCTAAATAGCCAAAATTTAAAAATGTTAAATGTCCATTTATAAAGTATCACTTTTAGCCTCCTAAGTTATTTTTTGTGCTGGTGGAATTTTGTCAAGCTTTTTAATAAAGGAAAAAGAAAGGGAAAAAGAAGAGTAGGAAAGACAATGAATTAGAAAAAAATTGAAGGGTAATAATTTGTTAGACTTTAATCATATTTCATTGTATTACATATTATTTTATTTTACTATTATCCCTCAAAAGCCTGTTTTTCTTTTCTTTTTATTATTATTATTATTATTATTATTATTATTATTATTATCATTATTATTATTTTAACTGGACCACTGTTTTACTTTCTTCCTTTCCTCTAAGTCCCTCTCCCACACCTCCCCTCTGCCTCCCCTATCCACTCCTGCTCCATTTCTATTCAGAGGAGGGAAGGCCTCCCATGATATCAACCAAACATGGCCTACCAAGTTGAAGACAAGGCTGTCCAGTATAAGAATTGGGTCCCAAAAGTAAACAAAAGAGTCAGAGACAGCCCCTGGTCCCACTGTTAGAGCTCCCACAAGACCCAGCTACACACCTGTGGCACATACGCAGAGGGCCTGGGTCAGTCCCAGGCAGGCTCCCTAGTTGTTAATTCAGTCTCTATGAACCCCCATCAGCCCAGATTAGTTAGTTAGGTGGGTTTTCTTGTGATGGCCCTGACTCCTCTGACTTCTACAATCCTCCTCCTATCTTTTGCAGGATTCCCCTAAGTCTGCCTAATGTTTGGCTGTGGGTCTCTGCATCTGTTTCTATCAGTTGCTAGATAAAGTCTCTCTGATGACAACTAGGCTAGGCACCAACCTATGAGTACAGCAGAATATCATTAGGAATCATTTCATGGATTTTATTTTATTTTTGACAGTTGTATTTGGTTCATTCCTTGGTTTCTGGGCTTTCCAGGCTCTGAGGCCTCATTCTCCATGCAGTTTCAGGGGTCAGCTGCCTCTCACGTTATGGGTCTCATTGGTTGGCCACTTTCACAAATTCTGTGCCATCTGTACCTCAGCACATCTTGCAGGCAGAACAAAATGTGTGTCAAAGGTTACACGTGGCTGGGTTTGTGTCCTAATCTATCCACTGGAAGTCTTACCTGGTTAGAGGAGTCAGACAGTTCAGGCTCTACAAATTGAAATAATCAAATTCAGCTAAAAGTGCTGTGTAATGTTTACAATGCCAAATTGCTTACCTTCAGCAACATTTTATCAGTGGTAGTAAAATGAAGCAATCATACTTTGTCAAATTAATTTTGTAGATGAATAAAGGAAGGTGCAGTTTATTCAAAGAATAATAGAAAGAAAAATGGTAGATGTGAGATTTAAACACACAAAATATAACTGCATAGCTATGCTTTAAATGACTGTATTGCATAAGTATGGTAAGTCAGCTAGGTATAAATTAATTTTAAGAAACACTTTAGCATGCCCTACAATTGTCTACCATAAAATTACCTAGAGAGTTCTCTATCTCAATTGAAAATTATCTAGGATTGTATTTACTTGAATACTGCAGACTGTACTTTGAAACAATATAAAAAGTTTATTCAAGTTCACAAAAAAAATGTTAGCAGTGGAAGTTTAACATTGCTTCTAGGTGAAAAACTAAATTTCCATTCACACTTTTTTAACATTACATAGGTAAAGAGTGAAATAGTTTACTTGGTAACAATAAATGAAAAGAAATTCTTTAATTCTTCTCTCTTCTGATGGTTGGGGTATAGTCGCTAGATGGATGGCAATAAGCATGCACCCCTCATACCAGATCTTCTGCAGAAAGGTAGAGAAGCCAGAGTTGCATTTATCTTCTAGACAAAGGTGCCAGCCACTGTGTTTTCTAGAGTTTCAGTGGCTGTTGAAATCCCCTTCTTGTCTTTAGGCACCATGTTTCTCACAGATTTCATTCACACATTTAATATAATACACCTCAAAATTTGATACAGAGCTATATTATTTTTCTTAAATTTGCAAGAAATGATGGAAATTGCCACCCAAAAGGGAAAAAATGCCACTAAAAAAGAGATAGTAGCAAAACTTAAAATCATCTCTCCATAAAAAAGTAAGTTTCTACTGCAAGAAGGATTGCACCTGAACTGCAGAATCTTTTGCCAAAAGTAGCACCTCTGCGTTATATGAATATCAAGTTTAGTTAATATATGATGCACTATTGAATAAATGATATTTATTCAATTGCAAATACTTGGAGAATTGTGGTTTATCCTTTGTACTAATCATTTGTTGTTTCCTACCGATCTACATAGGAATTTTAGATAACATGTGAGCATTTCTCCACATCTCTTCCAGATAACTTTTAATACTAACTTATTTTAGATTTTCCTCACTTTTTTCTTATTGGACAAAGTAAATGTTCAAAGGAGACCAAAACTTGTTGTTCTTCAGTTTTAGCGACCTCCAAACAAAACAAGCCTTTCTGTAATCAAATGGAGACAACAAATAACAGAGATTAAAAACTTCTTTTTGGTTTCCAGGCGCTTCATTCTCCTCAGTGCCTGTCTCTGAGAATTCCAAAGCTGAAATTAATAAGTGTTGAATTATCTGTCAGAGTTAGAAGAACATACTGAATATGCCACATAACTGAAAACTATCAGACTGAAGTTTTTAAAGCTGAAAATAAAATAATTATATAGTTCTCTACTAAAACTATTCAAGGCTTATTTTGAATTTCAATCAATTATATAGTTGAAAGAAATCTTTCATTGTTCTTTCACAACAATTTTTAACTTAAAAGTAATTTCATTACTTGAAAAAATTGACAAATGACATGAATAAGTCTGTCTTTTCTTAGGTTGGTCAGGATCTCAATATACTTTCTATTTAATTTTTCTGAACTGTATTTCTCTAATTATATACTGTGATTGTTCCAATGCCTGACTGTTCTCTTTTGATAATAAAAGAAGAGAAAAATGTTCCAGTGATTCATTTTAATTTTAAGTCAAATAATATACTTTGGGAAACGTAAAATACATTTTCAGTAAATACTTAATATTTTACACTTTCCATTGATATATTTTTGAAATGGACTAGTGTTTTAAGTTTTATGGTTTTTTTTTATTCACTTTGAAAACACCAAAGAGCATTAGATACTAGTTAGTTACTTAACTAAAATCAGAGTCTACAAAGTTTGACATGATTAATTCAACTGAACTGCTATACAAAATATCAATTTTAGTTGTTTTTTTTTTTTTTTTCGAGACAGGGTTTCTCTGTGTAGCTTTGCGCCTTTCCTGGAGCTCACTTGGTAGCCCAGGCTGGCCTCGAACACACAGAGATCCGCCTGCCTCTGCCTCCCGAGTGCTGGGATTAAAGGCGTGCGCCACCAACGCCCGGCTCAATTTTAGTTTATTGATGGTTACATCTTAGAAGCACACAATCACTCCATTTTATAGACAATAGGCCATCTCAGATATTTTTAATTAGATATTTGGGAAATGCCCTGTCTAAAAGAGTAATTTCAATATATCAACTAGTAGGACTATTACACATCCCCTTAGACATTAGAATTTAAACATATGAACCTTCAATCTAAAGCAATGATAAATTGAGTGATCATGGCGAAGGAATACTTGTGTGATTAACTTTTAAAGGATGAAGTTCAAACAAGTTATCAGTGATCCCTAACTCTCCTAAAAGTATATACCATGATTAGGTCCATTTTTATGAAAAAGATCTCCAAATCTTTTCTTAGAGAGAGGGAATTTTTGGAACCTAGGACCTATGCTGAGACACTTTGCTCAGCCTTGATGTAGGGAGGAAGGGACTGGACCTGCCTCAACTGAATCTACCAGGTTGGGCTGACTCCCCAGTGGAGACCTTGCCTTGGAGGAGCTGGAAATTGGGGGTGGATTGGGGGGGGAAGGCCAGGGGTGGGAGGAGAGAGGACAGGGGAATCCCTGGCTGATATGTAAATTTAAATTAATTATAAAATAAAAAATATTTTTAAAAAAAAAGAGAGAGGGGGAATTTGGTGGGTGACACACATCTAGCATTTTCCTGCCTTTCCGTGAATGTGAAATGGAAAGGCATAGGAAATAAATCCATAAAGCACATGAAGAACCAGATGAAATCTATAAACAGTGAACTTCAGAAGTGTAAAAGAGAGAGCTATAACATTAAATACTGGATAGCATAAGGGAGTATAGCAACTCATCCTCAACAAGAAATTAAGCAAAATAGAAAATAAAAGCTTGAGTTAGATGCTTACACACAAATTTAGAAATTCTGCAAAATTTTATTTTGAAATGGCAATTGCTTAGTCACATTTAAAAGAAACTGGTCAAGTGGTCACCTATATTCCCTAGGTTTTTCATTGGTGCTCATGTAGGAGGCCAGCTGAAGAATTTTGATCAACAAAGATTTTGTCTTTCACCTGGGAATAACAACAGGAACCTCTTCATTTTTATATCTCCCAAACCCAATGGATACCCAAAAACACTGATGAGTAAGCACCCAAGAGTGATTACAAACAACAACAAAATGGGCTGTGAGTTGTGTCTTAGACAAAGAATGGGACCACAAGTCTATGTTGTAGGATGAAACAAGAGCAAGGTCTGTCATGTGTGGATCAGGACACACTGTCTATGACACTCAAGCATCACCTGAAGTCACATCAATCTTACTGCTTTCCACTTTGAGAGTGACAGTGGCATTTGGAGACAACACAGTTGCTGTTTGAGACTTCAACAAGCCCATATGTGCATTGGAAGAGACTGTCTGTTGTAAGGAGCCATACAGACCATATACCATCTCTTTCACTTTTAAATGTATCCACATAAAAATCATAGTATACGACAATAATGTTGAAGGAACAAAATTACAGTGCCAGTTCATATTAATATCAATAGGAATGTGAAAAAATACACATATGCATAATGAAGCCATAAATAATAAGAGGATCACACCATTTGCACAAAAATAGATGAAACTGTAGGTCATCAGGTTAAGCAAAATAAATGAGAATCACATGCTTTCTCTCAAGTATGTTGAATTTAGAGGAATAAAATAAAGAAAAGAAAAGATCTTAAAGTAAAATGTAGACTACTGGAAATGAGGAAAATGTGAAAGAATGATGGGAAACAGGACAAGAAAATGTAGTCGAGGGTGAGAGTATGATTAAGATGTATCATGTACATTGAAGGAATGTTATAATAAAATGAAAGACTTTGCAAAATTAATCCAACCTGATTGCTTCTGACAATCATGACTACCATCTATGACCTAATCCAAACATCATTGTTGCTTTATGTTATTACATGGGGCTCATACATTGCAAACTCTCTGTTTATTTGTAAAAATCAGTTTTAATTGAAAACGAAGTACAAAATGTTATGTGACAATTTACTAAAAGTATATTGCAGAACAAAAAAGATAACAAAAGAGAAAACTTATCCAATATAGTACTTCTGAAAATTATTAGGCCAGAGTGTGAGTGTTCTAGACACACTATGTTTTTATTATGTCTTGGTGTTGATCTTCCAAGAGTGACTGTACAAAAAATTATGGAAGGTGTAATTAAACAAGACCCATGTGTTCTTTATTTTTCTACTTTTAATGATCTACAATATACAGTTTTTGCTAGCATGTACACTAAGGATGTGTTTCTTGTATCACATAGTTCATACCATGAAATCAGACAGCTACGAAAATATTTAATGACTCTAACTAGTGGAGGATCTGATGTTTGAGATATGTCTGGATCATAGAAGGAGTGTGTAGCCTTGATAAACAGAATAAATAAAGTTCCAGATTTGTGGTAGTTTGAAAGCAATTTGCCCCATATTCTCACAGGGAGTGGCACTATTAGGTGGTATGGCATTGTTGGAGGAAGTGTGTCACTCTGGAGGTGGGCTTTGAGGTTTTCTATGCTCAGGAAACTGCCCAGTGTCTCAGTTGACTTCCTGTTGCCTGCAAGATGTAGGACTCTCAGCTGTTCCTCTAGTCCCACACCTTCCCGGATGCTGCCATGCTTCCCATCATGATGATAATTGACTGAACTTCTGAAACTGTAAGCGAGGCATCCAATTAAATATTTTCTTCATGAGAATTGCTGTGGTCATGGTGTTTCTTCACAACAATAAAAACAAAATTATTCATCCTATTTTAACCAACAATTAATAAGAATTAATAAGAAGAGTTAGCACTATGGCAATTCCATTTAATATATTCCTAAAGAATTTATGTATTTCCCTCCTCTTTTTAACTGTCAAATATTTCTATTTTTCTCTGTTTGAATATATAAGAATGACATCTGCTTAACTTGCTTGTATTTTCTAGGAGGTAATAAATATTGTTCACATGTCATTGCTTACTTTCTTGATGTTTAATGCAATTGCAAAAGTGGTTCTTGCATGACATGTTATATCTGAAAGTATTTAAAGAAAATTGATATGATGAATCAAATATAATAAATGGCTTCACACTTTATATGATATAATTATTTCAAATTAGTCTAACTATAAGTTGGGTACATTGGTTTTCATTTAAGCAGAACATTCTTTTCTTCTTCAATCAAGCAGGTAATACAGCATAATTGAATAATGTACAACATCAGTGTTTCATTTTCAGGGTGAGGAGAAAGGAAAATCTGCCTATAATAAATGGACATCCAAATAAATCACACTTCAAATGATGTCCTCTATGCCAATGGTAGAGGGAAAGCTTTATTTAACCCTAAGGTAGTAGCTCTCAATCTGTAGGCCACGACCCTTTGGAGGTTAAACTACTCTTTCACTGGAATCCCATACCAGATATCTTGCTTATCATATGTTTACACTACAATTGATAATAGCCACAAAATTACAATTATGAAGTATCAATGAAATGATTTTATGATTGGAAGGAACCACAAGATGAGGGGACAAAGGGGGTTGATGCGTTGGGAATGTTGAAAACCATTACCCTAAAGAGTATTTTAATGAAAACTGAACTACTAGAAAATTTCCACTAATTTTACACCTTTCCACTTGGATACTTTGCCTCCAAGAAAAAAAGGATTATAATCAATGTGGAATTAGTACATTGAATCACTTTAAGTAGAACATTTATCTTACTGCCAGTAGTGATCAGTAATCCTTTTGATTCTGTAGAACATGCATTCAATGAAGTAATAAGTTTGCCAGAAAGTAAATGTAAAAATTATTCAACAGCATGATTTTTAAATAAATAAATATATGTGCTGCCAATCAGACTCTTTATGAAGTTGTCATAGTTGGAGATCTTGGCCAAATAATATTTGGAAATAATCTTTAAAATTCCCAACTGAAACTATATCTAAAGTTATTCTGATGAGAAGCTTTCAATTAGGTTGTAAGGGACAATATCTCTATTTAAACAATCAAACAACTTGAAAAAAAATCCCTACATTTCAGGACTCATGAGACACTGTTATGCATCAAAATAAAAGTCATTTAAATCAGACAGAACATTATTACTTTATATCTTTTTTATCTAATGAATAGGTGTCTTATTTATCTAGATATGGATATGTTATTTAATATTCAGGAAAGGAATAGAAATTACGTATGTATTTCTTCTGCTTACTTACATATGCATCTGTACATCCCTCTATCCAGCCTGCAGGACACATCATGTTGACTGTAAACACCATGCCCACTGTAAGATGCTCTGATGACTGACATGTTGCATCCAAGTGACAAATGAAGCACAGAGAAAGCTAATAGAGAGAATCAGTGGATGGAACAGATTGCTTCATCCCTGAAGGCTTCCTGCAGGTGAGAAAGAAATTTGCCCCCAATTTAGAAGTCAGCACTTCCCACAGCAAGGTCAGCCAATATCAAGAGAGGACTACATGCCTTCAGCATATTCTTAGGCTCTTTCAAGGGCTGACATCCCTTCTGTACCTCTGCTACATTGTGTCAGTATCTGCCTTTTAAATTTGTTATCTTTGTTCTGGACGCCTCTACTCGATCAATGACTATGTCTTTAACAATTTAATTACTGAACCTCTGTGAACCCAAGAATCCACTATTGGAGCTGTAATACACTTTAAGTTAGTTTAAAAAAAAAAAAGCTAAGTGGAATGGAAAATCTCAATAATGACATGTCAGGAAATATGTGAATTAAATGCAACTCATAGAGTACAGGTAATTATTTGTCCAGTTAAAAAGGAGCTAGAGTTATCCTGCGCCTTTATTAATGAACTTAATTTTAACTACTGTAGTCAAAAGAAGTTAAACACTATGTTACTTGAAATTCAAATGCTTTTCTATTGAAATAAGGTGTACCCTACACATTTTGAAATGAGTAAGTTTACCGTTTAAAGCTTTTGCTCTTTTTTCTTTATTCTTCTCTCATACAATACATCCCGTTGGCAGCTTCCCCTCCCTCCCCTCCTCCCAGTATCCCTCTTATCATACTGCTTCTCCTTTTCCCTTCAGAAAAGAGCAGGGCTCCCAGTGATATCAACCAAACGTGGCATAACAAGATGCAATAAACCTTCATATCAAGTCTGGGACAAGGCAACCTAGTAGGAGTAAAAGGGTCCTAGGAGCAAGCTAAAAATAAAACACCAGAGACGTCCGCCACTCTCACTCTTAGGAGTCCCTCAAAAACCCCAAGTTAAACAACCAGAGCAGTATGCGGAGGGACTAGCGCAGACCCATACAGGCTCAGTGGTTACAGCTTCCGTCTCTGTGAGTCCTATGAGATCTTCTTAGATGATTCTGTGGGCTGTGTTCTGGTGCCCTTGACTCCTCTTGCTTCAACTAATCCTTCCTCTCTGTATTCTGCAGGATTCCCTAATCTCTGCCCAACGTCTGGCTCTGGGTCCCTGTATCTGCTCCCATCAGCTGCTGGAGGAAGCCACTCTGATGATGATTGGGCTAAGCACCTATCTATGAGTATAACAGAATATCATTAAGAATCATTTCATTGACTTTTTTTTTCTTTTCGTCCGTCGTGTTTGATTTTATTCTAGGTATCTGAGCCATCCAGCTACCAGCACCATTTGTTGAAGACACTTTCTTTTTTCCATTGTGACTTTCTGGCTTCTTTATCACAATTCAGGTGTCCATACGTGCGTGGATTTATGTCTGGGACTTTGATTCTATCTCATGGATCAATGAGTCTGTTCTTTATGCCAATATCATGTTTTTTTTTTTAATTAGTGTAGCTCTTTAGCACAGTTTGAAAGCAGAGATGGTGACACCTCTAGTAGTTCTTTTATTGTTCAGGATTGTTTTAGCTATCCTGAGGTTTTTGTTTTTCCACATGAAATTGAGTATTTTCCTTTCAAGTAATGTAAAGAACTGTGCTGGAATTTTGATGAATATTGTGTGAATCTGTAGATTGCTTTTGGTAGGCTGAGTATTTTTACTAAGTTATTTCTACCAAAACGTGTGCATGAGGAGATATTTCCATCTTTAAAGACTTGAAATTTTTGTCATACAAGCCTTTTACTTGCTTGGTTAGGATTACCCTAAGATATTTTATATTTTTTGTAGCTATTTTGAAAGGTGTTGTTGCCCTGATTTCTTTCTCAGTCTGTTTGTCACATTTACAGAGGAGGGCTACTGATTCTTTTTTTCACTTAATCTTATATCAAGTTTCGGAGTTAATGGGTTATTATTAGAAACTGTTTGAAAAGTGCAAGATATTCTCTTATCTGCCATGATGAAAAAAATATTATTACTGATCAAACAGATTCATAAATAAATAATGGATTCAACAGTGCCGACTTGTTGAAAGGCATATAATAATCAGGTCATTACAAATATGAAGTGAGTCACTAGTTTCATATTCCTCAGAGTATGTACTTTAGTGATTTAAGTATGATTTTAAAAACTTTTTGTGTTATATGACAGTTTCATTCATTTATGTATTTTTCTGTTATTTTCATCTCCAGTCTCAACTCCTATTCTCTCTCCTCTCCCTCTGAAACATTCCTCACACCACCACCAAGTTTGTGTGTTCTTTACTGTGGGTGACCCATATAATTAGTTTCTTGCCTGTACCTGTGTTGGGGCTATTTACTGGAATAAAGACAAAGTATCAGTGACTATACCACTGTCTGAACAAACCCCCTAACACGAGAAACTGTAACTGACACTAATGGGCCTCTCCTTTCCTCATGATGAAAGTGACATATTCCCCCGAGATTCGGACAGTTTGCTGTGGCTATCTCATTTACGGCCAAGCACATCTCTCTTACTTATTCTTGTCACTAGGCCAGTTAGGAATTTCTACATTAACTACTCTCAACTCAGTATGAGACTTTTGCAATAAATGTTTGTCGTAGCACTAATCTATGGATATAAAGAGAGGTATTTAGCAGACTAATAACACACATTCAGAAAAAAAAAATATTTGTAGGGGTTTGCCCTGCCTAAGGGCTATGACCTCAGCAGTCATAGTCTCTTGACCAGGTATATAGGAAAAAAAAAAACAACATGAGTTTCTTTGTGCAGAAAATGGATTGTTACTCCCATTAACACTGATAACACTATTGCACAAGTGGTAATCTTGCTTCTGGGGCTTTATTGTAGCTGGTAGAATTCACTGCCAGGGAAGAGTGCTACTGACATCCTCACCCCCAGCAGCCTGCATAGCCTTTCTGGCATCATCATGGTTATCTAACATGGAGATAATCTCCACCTTAGCTCCAGCTTAATGCTTTATGTGTGTGACCAAGGTATGTAATGTATTCAACAATAGAGTCTTAGCACACAATTCTAGTGGATAACCAAGAGCAAGTCTTTATTGTTTTGGGATGATTCTGAGGACTCCTTGTCCAAAGATGGATAAGGAATTATTTCACATGTGGTATTTGTTTTTCTTTTAATAGCCCTCAATTGAAAATTGTTTTTGGTAGTATTTTAATAAGTTTATAAAATATTAGGTTTCCATGTGACTTCTGTAATATATACTTAAAGTCCTCCTCCCTCCTCCCTCCTTGTCTTCCTCATCATCCCTGCTCCCAACATCCCTTAAACTTTTTCACTTTCAGAAGACCTTCCCTTCCACTTGCAGAGATTCTAAATTTCAGGCAGATTTTCTAATACAGAGCACTATGTTTTTTATCAAAATTATTTCGCAGTTTATATTCCCAATTAAGAACCAAATGAAAGGCAGGCAACTTAAAAAGACAGCTATCATGTCTGGTGATCAGGTTTTCTTAGATAGTCTATGGGTCTTGGGGAGAGCATTGGCAGCACAGACGGAAAACTTTAAACTATGTATGTGCCTGTATACAGATTTACATGTATATATGAATCCTTATGACTTTTTCAGACATCCTTCCTGTTAATTTATCATCTTCCCTCTTTGTTCTATATTCATTTCCCTCCCTTACTTAATTAAATCTATCCTTTGCTTTCCTACTTCCTTCTTCAAATCACTTGCAGCCTGATATTCCCCGCTCTAGTGTGCTTCTCCTTGTGGTCCATTTTACTTTCCTGGTTTCTGTAGTTAATCCAGGGTATGTACTCACATCTGAAAAGAGTCTCCTTCAATATGAGAAAACAGGGGGTATTTGTCTTTCTGACTCTGGATTACCACACTCAATATGATATTTTCTAGGTCTACCCATTTCCTTACAAGGTTCAAGACTTCATTTTCTTCTTTATGGAGAGTATTCCACAGTATGTATGTGCCACATTTTTACATCCCATTCATCAGTTGAGGGATGTTTAGATTGTTACCATATTTTAGGTATTGTGACTATGAATGGCAATGAGCATGGCTGAGCAACTACCTGTGGAGTAGGATGCTGAGTCTTTGGGGCATATGACAAGGAGTGGTGAAGCTGGGCCATGTGGTATGTTTGTTTTTAGCTTTTGGAGAACTTGCCATACTGATTTTCATAATGGCTGCACCAGTTTTCAATCTCACTAACAGTGAATGAGGTCTCCCTTTTCCCTGCATCCCCATCTGCATTTCTTGCTGGTTGTTTTGTTTATCTTTGCCATTTTGACTACGGTAAGATAAAATATCAAAGTTGTTTTGATTTGCATTTTCCTATTTTTTTAGGAACCAAGTACATGTTTTGAGACATTTCCTAGCCATTTTTCCTTTGACATCTGTTCAGATACCCAGACCATTTTTTCAGTTGTTGTTGTTGATCTTCTTCTTCTTCTTCTTCTTCTTCTTCTTCTTCTTCTTCTTCTTCTTCTTCTTCTTCTTCTTCTTCTTCTTCTTCTCCTCCTCCTCTTCCTCCTCCTCCTCCTCCACCTCCTCTTCCTCCTCCTCCTCCTCCATCTCCTAGTTTTTTAGTACTTTGGATATTAATGTTTTAGTGAAATGTATAGTTGGCAAAGGGTTTCTTCCATCTTGTTGACATTTTTCACTCAGATGATTGTTGTTTAGTTGTTTAGGGGTCTTATAGGTTTATGAGGTCCCATTTGTCAATTGTGAGCCTTAATTCTTGGCCATGTAGAGTCCCATTCAGAATGTCTAGTACTGCATTTATTTTCTTCTAGAAGTTTTAATGTTTCAGGTATAACATTTAGGTCCTTTATCCTTTTGTAGTTAGTTTTTGTGCAAGAGAATACACACATATCTAAGTTTTATTCTACACATGGATATATAATTACCCTAGTAACATTTGTTGAACATTGTCTTTTTTCCTGTATATATTTAACATGTTTAAAGAACATTAGATGCCTGTAATTATCTATACTCTTAAGCTTGGCCTTCAATTTAGTTTCATTGGTCTACATGTCTACTTTTTCATAACCAGTATTTTTTGCTGTTGTTATTATATCTTAATATATTGAATGAAATTTCTCTAGCACTGATATTTTTCATTCTCAGAATTATTTTGTATATCTTGGGTCTTTTTTGGTTCCATATAAATTTTTAGATTCTTTCTTTTTCATTCTGCAAAGAGTGACATGAGAATTTTGATTGTTACTGTATTAAATCTTTAAATAGATTTTGGCAGAATGGTCATTTTAAAATTATTATTCCTCCAATACGTGAGCATAGATGCCTTTCCATTTCCTAGTGTTGTTCACTATCTCTTTCTTCAGAGATTTAAGGTTTTTCATAGTAGAGGTCTTTCACCTCCTTGATTAGGCTTACTCCTAGATTGTTTTTACAGGCAGTTGTGAATAGAAGTTATTCATGCTCTATTTCTCTGTTCATTATTGGTATAGAGAAAAGCTATTGATCTTTGCAAATTATTCTCTGTTCTGTCAAGTTATTGAAATTTTTTAACTTTTCTAAAAAAAAATTATGTAGAATTTTTTTGGTTCTTTTACATATACTATCATGTAATCTGCAAGTAGGGGCAAGGGGTTTTTTTCCTTTATTTGTTTTCCTATAATTTCCTTTTATTAACTTATTGCTCCAGCTTGTACATTGTTAGTCAGGATTGTTCAGGAGACTCCCAAAACCTAACCTGAAAGAACCTTGAATTGAGGACTAGCATTCATAGTACGAAAAAGTGCCATGTAACCTTCCAAGAAAGGGAATCAACCAATAATTATCCTCGGCTATGATGCTTATAACATAAAACCAGTGAGGCATGATATCCTTAAGGGACTAAGAGTGGCACACATACCATGACACTAACCAATAGCTTGCTAACTGAACTTAAGGCCTGTTTAACAAGAGAAAATTCATGCCAGGTACTGAAAACTTAGCTAACTATCTGGAAATACTGAAGTTAGAGACTTTGGGGGAGAACCTACAATCTCCACTCTTCTAAACAGGAATAATTCCTAATTATGTTATAGTTCACCCTATACCCACAGATAAGAATATATCGCACCCATCATCAAGTAAATTTCTTTGCAATAAACAGAGACAGCTACGGAAACTACAATCAAAAGACAGAACAAACGGCCATGTGGTACCAAACCCAAATGATATATCTACAGCATAACTCTTTCACCTAAGGGTCAGGATCATAGAAGAAGAGAGGGTAGAAAGATTGTCAGAACCAAAGAAACAGGAAGTTTGTTGTGAGAGTGTCTCCTGTCATTTTCAAAGAAGCTATATCTATGAAGTATCATTAACATGGCTTCCTAAACAAGACATGAACAAGGCTAATCCCAACAGACACATTAACACTGAAGAGGGGAATCTCATGGAATCTCAACCCTAGAGTACAGTCACTCAAGAAAACTGAGAGAAAGAGAAGTCTTCCACAAGGATGAATACCTAGATAGTTTCTCCAATACAAAATGTAGTGGTCATCCCTGAAATGATATACATACAGGTAGCATTAAACACATCAAAAAGGCTGAGCAGGTAGCATTTGTGTTTGTTTGTGTGCCAACAACTAAAGTAATAGAGGCAATAAAAAAGAAAAAGCAAGGAAATGCACAGAAAGAGTTAGAGCAAGGAAAGGGAAGAATGAAAATGATGGCATTATATTTTTAATTAATCTAATCTTTTTAATGGATAAATATTTAAGAAAATATCTCAATGCCAATTTATACCAAAAGAAAAATAAAAAGTCCTATTAAAAGGTAGGGAAACTATCTGGAAGGTTTGACTAAATTTTAGAAAAATATGAAAAATTAACTATTGGAAAACAGCATTTTTTAAATGATGACTTTTCAGAAAATCTAATTTAAATTCCAAATACATTTGCAACTTCTAAGAGATGTGTTTTCAACTTATTTGCTGAATATTTCCTCACAGGAAAATGGAGAATGTGATGTATTTGTTTAAAAGGAATTATAAACATGAACAATACAATAACTCTTTAGCATAACATCTGACATCCACCACGTAGTCAGTGACAGCAGCTTGGCATTATGGGAAACTTTTAATTTTGGATGTAGTAGTTGAGGAAAAAATAATTTTTGTTGAGTTTCCAGTTATCAGACAGCATGTCATGTAAAAACTAAACTGTCAAACAATATTAATGAACATAAATATGAATATAGAGAACCTGAAAAACAAAATAATGTTCAGCAAATCAGGAATGATAAATGGCTCACAAATGATTTTGGCTTAGAGTTAGGTTCATGAATATTTTACTGGAAAAATTTCCTTTGCCAAGTAATTATGAATTTATTTTCCCCTTGGGTTGCAATTTTCTTCACTCTCTACTTAAAAGGAATTACAATATTAATAAGAAAGACATGTTTTGAGAATTAACCATCAAAGTTACCACACATTACTGAAATGAAATCAATCAATGGCTAAAGGACTATTAATACATCTTGTTTACCAGAAAATACTGGATGTTAAAGGACTAAGTGCTAAAATGCCTGTGCTACATGTTCTTTGTCAAGGAGTCTTTGTAGCATCACTGTGCCAGTCACAATTCTCTTTGGAAGAACCAATACATGACAGAGACAACTTGAAGGAAAAAGACTTGATTTGACTCACAGTTTTAGAGGGTTCAGTCAAGGTCCTTTGGTCCTTTGTGACATCATGCCATTAGGAATTTATGATATATGAGTGCTTTTGATTTCATGGTCTCCTAGGAAACAGAGAGAGGAGTAGACAGCAAGAAATGCTAATATAACCCCAAGAACTTGAGTCCTCTGATCCATTTCTTCTATCTAGGATCTATTTCTTGAAGCTGCTACAATCTATCAAAATTAGTGAGGAATCATCATGTAATATATTGACCTGGGAAGGACACTTAATTAATATTCATTATAAAATTGTGAAATTTTAAGGGACTTGCTTGTTGGCAGAGCTGCACCCCTCTCTGGATTCTGTCCCTGGTAACTCTTCTCCAGACAAATGGCTTCCCAGCTTGTTCCAGTCCTGCTGCCAGCCCACGCTACTATACCCAGCAAAATTTTTTATTACAATAAATGGAGAAAACAGGATAATTCACGACAAAGTCAGATATAATTAATATCTATCCACAAACCCAGCTTTACAGAAGGTAATAGAAAGAAAACTCCAACCCAAGGAAGTTAGGTACATCAACAAAAAGACAGGCAATAGATAACCCCACACCAGCAAAACCCAAAGAATGAATACACACACACACACACACACACACACATGCCACAACCACCACCACCACCACCATCACCAACACTATCACCACCACCACCACCAGCATCAACATCAAATAACAGGAATAACAATCACCAATCATTCATGTATCTCAATATCAATGGACACAATTCACCAATAAAAAGACACAGGCTAACAGAATGGATCAAAAACAGGATCCATCCTTCTGCTGCATATAAGAAACACACTTCAGCATCAAGGACAGACATTTCCTCAGAGTAAAGGATTGGAAAAAGATTTTCCAATAAAACTGACCTAAGAAACAAGCTGGTATAGTTATCCTAATATTTAGCAAAAGAGAATTCAAATCAAAGTTAATCAAAAGAGATGGAGAAGGATATTTCATATCCATCAAAGGACAAGTCCACCAAGAGAATGTCTCAATTCTGAACATCTATGCCCCAAATACAAGGGAAACTACACTTTTAAAAGGAGCATTACTAAAGCTTAAATTACATATTGAATCCCACACATTAAAGGTGGGAGACTTCCACACCTCACTCTCACCAATGGAAAGGTCATCCAGACAGAAACTAAAAAGAGAAATGATGGAAATAACAGATGTTATGACTCAAATGGACCTAACAGATATCTACAGAATGTTTCACCCAAACAACAGAGAATATGCTTGTTTCTCTACACTTCATGGAACTTTCTCCAAATTTGGTTATATACACTATGTACATAGTCACAAAGCAAGTCTTAACAGATACAAAGAAAAATGGAATTAAACCCCTGTATCTCATAAAATTGTCGTGGGTTATCATTGGAGTTCAAGAACAACACAGACAACAGAAAGCATACAAATTAATAGAAACTGAGCAACTCTCAAATGAATTATCACTGGGTCAAGGAAGAAATAAAAAAAAAGAAAGAAATCTGTAGCTGAAGTTTTCTCCAGTCCTAACTGGCCCAGGGTCAAGACAAATCTCTCTCACCCATCAGTCCCGCAGCTGCTCAGACCCAACCAAGTAAACACACAGAGACATATTATTTACAAATGTATGACTGTGGCAGGCTTCTTGCTATCTAATTCTTCTATCTTAAATTAATCCATTTCTATTAATCTATAAGTTGCCACAAGGCTTGTGGATTACTGGTATCTTTACATGTTGCTTGTCATCACGGTAGCTGCTGACTCAGCCTTCCTGTTTCCAGGATTCTCTTCTCTGCTTGTCTCGCCTATACTTCCTGCCTGACTACTGGTCCATCAGCATTTTATTTATACAGAGTGATATCCACAGCAGAAATCCTAGAATTCAATCAAAATTAATGCACAATATACCCAAACTTATGAAATACAATGAACAGTACTAAGAGGAAAGCTTATAGCACAAAGTGCCCTTATAAAGAATTTGGGGAAATTTCATATCAACCTAACAGCACACCTGAAAGCTCTAGAACAAAAAGAAGCAAACACACCCAGGAGTAGATGGCAGGAAATGAACTGAAGGCAGAAACCAATAAAACAGAAACAAAGAGAATACAAAGAATCAATGAAACAAAGAGTTGGTTCTTTGAAAAAATCAACAAGATAGGCAAACCCTTATCCAAATTAACCAAAAGACAGAGAGAGAACACAAATTAACAGAATCAGAAATGAAAAGGGGGACATAACAGACATTGAGGAAATCCAGACCATCATTAGGTTATACTTCAAACACCTGTACTCCCCCAAATTCTACAAAATTGGAAAAATCTAAAAGAAATGAATAAATTTCTTGATAGATACCCCATACCAAAATTAAACCAGGATCACATAAACAACTTAAACAGACTGTTTACCCCTAAGCAAATAGAAGCAGTCATTAAAATCTCCCAACCAAGAAAAGCCCAGGGCTTCATAGTTTCAGTGAAGAATTCTACCAGACTTTTAAAGAAGAGCTAATACCAGTACTCCTCAAATTATTACACAAAATAGAAACAGAATCAACATTGAAAAATTCTTTTTATGAAGCCACAGTCACCTCAATACCCAAATCACATAAAGACTCAAAAAAAAAAATAAAAGAGCATTATAGACCAGTTTCCATCACGAACACTGATGGAAAAAAAAATCCTCAATTAAATGCTGGCAAAGCAAATACAAGAACATATCAAAAAGATCATCCACCATGATCAAGTGGCCTTACTCACAGTTATACATGGATAGTTCAACATATGAAACTCTTGTCAATGAAATCTACCATATAAACAAACTGAAAAAAAACCACATCTCATTAGATGCTGATAAAGCCTTTGACAAAATCCAACACCCCTTTATGATAAAAATCATTTCACTTTTACTTAATTTGATATTTTTTCATTTTTATTAAGAAAATATATTTTTTCATTTTATATACCAACCAAAGATTCCCCATTCCCTCTTCCTACCCCTTTAGCCTCCCCATCAACCCACCCTCCACTCCCTCCTACAAGAGGGTAAGGCCTCCCATGGGGAGTCAGTAGAGCCTGGTACATTCATTAGAGACAGGACCAAGCCTCTCCCCATGTCTCAAGGCTGTTCGAGGTGTCCCAATGCACCAGGGATAGATCCTGATCATACTGCCTGGGGGCCCCTTAAACAAATCAAGCTACACAACTGTCTTGCTTATGCAGAGGGCCTAGTCCAGTCCCATGGAGGCTCCACAGGGGTTAATCTAAATTTCATGAGTTTCCACTAGTTTGGTTTGGTTGTCTCTGTAGGTTTCCCCATCATGATCTTGATGTCCCTTGCTCATAGATTCCCTCTTCCCTCTCTTCAACTGGACTCATGGAATTTGGCCTGGTGTTTGGCTGTAGATCTCTGCATCTGCTTCTATCAGCTATAGGAGAAAGTCCCATCAGAGGTAGTGAGCTTCAAAAAGTCCGCTCATGCACCAGGGACAGATTCTGATCCTACTGCCAGGGGGCCCCTTAAGCAGATTATGCTACACAACTGTCTCACCATGCAGAAGGCCTAGTCCAGTTCCATGCAGAGGACCTAGTCCACTCCCATGCAGGCTCCACAGCTAGCTGTTTATCTTAATTTCATGAGTTCCTACCTGTCTGGTCTGATTGTCTCTGTAGGCTTCCCCATCATGAGCTTGATGCCCCTTGCTCATAGAATTCCTCTTCTTTCTCTTGGACTGGACTCCTGGAGCTAGGCCTGGTGTTTGGTTATGGATCTCTACATCTGCTTCCATCAGTATTTGGAGAAAAACTCTATGATGACAGTTAGGGTATTCACCAGTCTGATTACTGGGGTAAGCCAGTTCATGCACCCTCTCCACCATTGCCAGCTTAATTTGATATTTTTAAAATAATTTAAATGTTAAATTTAATTGACAACCTCAAGAAATTTCTTTCATTGTTTTTAAAGTCCACTGAGCCAGTTTTTCCTATAGGCATGCATACATATGCCAATTCTGAAATATTTATAATGTCTATAATGTCATCTCTAAAAAACTAGACAA
Source organism: Peromyscus aztecus (assembly GCA_902168405.1). Classification (NCBI taxonomy): domain Eukaryota; kingdom Metazoa; phylum Chordata; class Mammalia; order Rodentia; family Cricetidae; genus Peromyscus; species Peromyscus aztecus. The sequence goes on along the minus strand of CABHPQ010162811.1, from coordinate 6,610 downwards.
TAGTAATACATATTAGATTTATTTCATGTCTTAACTCAGAAAATATGAATTCTGGAATAATTGCTATTTGATAATCTGTTTTTGTGCATTAGGAAGTAATATACTGGATGAAAATTAATTTATGCTAAGCAATGGTTAATCTATTATTTTATTTACAGACTAATACAAAATTCTATATAACAGCATATAGCTACTAATTTTAGATATATTTCAATTATATATTCAATTAAATATGCTTTCATATTAGTACTCTGAACTCAGTGAAATTTATGCTATCAACAATATGACCTACTTCAACAAAAATTTCATTCTTATTAATTAATTAATCATTTAGACTAATTTTCTACATAAAATTTGCACCAAAATCTTACCAATTTTTTTTGTGTCTGTGTGTGGGGTCAAAACAGGGTTTTTCTGTGTAGTGTTGGCTGTCCTGGAATTCGTTCTGTAGACCAGACTGGCCTCAAACTCTCAGAGATCCTCCTGCATCTGCCTCCTAAGGGCTGGGATTAAAGGCTTGTGCCACCATGACCAGCAAAGTCTTATCTATTTTGACATTTGAGGAAAAACAATGAAATATGCCTTGATGTTTTCTTTCCCCTATTAAAACTCTGGAATGGAATTACAAGTTTATCTAAAGTTTGTTCTTTACCTAGCTTTTGTGATTGAATTTTATTTTGAAAAGTCTTTAATTTATCCAACAGGGAAATTGGAAAGAATATGAAACAAAGAGAGAAACCAAATAAATGACATAAGTCTATCATCATGTGCAAAGCAATGCAAATATTACAATTTCTAAACTTTATTGGAGAATGTTTAATAAAGGTTTTAATGAGCTTAAGGTCCCCTTAATAAGCTAATATATATACATATATATACATATATATATATATATATCGGATTTGTATATCGTTTTTCTCAAATAAGTATAGAGAAGGATATATATATATATATATATATATTGAAATTGTTTTGGGTTTTCATTGGCTAAATTTAAATAATGTCTTATGTAATTATTTTTCTGTTACCTATGGTATGACATCAGTTACAATAAAAAATTTAAAACTTATCCATAGTCTGTGTATTTTATAGGCTTACATATGCTAGAATACTATTTAATAATTAAAAATAATCTAACAGAAAAAAAATCTAAGAGTGTAAATCTAAGAAGCAAGGACTAATCCCCTTTCAGAAAACAAAACAAACAAACCAACAAAAATTCCTAAGTGATAAGTTTATTAGTATTTTTTTCTTTTCAGTTCCTAACCTTTAATTTCTAAATAGATATTTAGGGCTACTTGATGATTTGTCTAAGAAATCTTCTTTTAAATTATCATCTCAAGTCAAACTTCTATTTTCATAAAAGATAATGTAATTATTTACTATTGTTAAATTTTTTCAAACATTCTCTTAACTATCTAAGAGCCTTAATACTGTACATTTATTTATTATCTTAGACACATTTATTTTCTTGTGCACATATCAAAATGAGAAATAGAATGTGCCAAAATGTAGTATGAGCATATTGGTAATTGAAAAGATTTTTAAATTCAGCAACATTCAATACATGCCATTAAAATAAGTGGTTCAATTGTCACTAATTATTTTATGTATTTCCTTTATTTCAAATAAAATTTCTTAAGCCACAAGCACAGTACGTAAATTGTACATGTTTATTTTATTGCAATTAAAATATCACATTTTATTAAAGTGACACGTTTTTAATGTCTTCAAGGGAAATATTGTTTAACAAAAATGTATGTTGTAATTTCCAATTGAAGCATTCATTATTTCAACACTAAAATTTTCATAGGAATGAAAGATGGATGAGATGTGATAAAGGCAAATACTTTCATAATGCTATGGGGTTTTGCCTTGTTTTGTACTATGTTTGACAAACTGTGACATCTGTCTAAAATCTGTCATCGTGATGGATGAGAAACATAAATCACATTATCTTATGTCAACATTCTTCTCTGAACAATACTTTGGCATACATTCAGTATTTTGTTCTGAACATGACCCTTGGAGACAAAAGGAAATCCTGTAACATTCACCAGGATCTTATTTACTTTTTATACCTCTTTTGATTTAAAAACCAAAACTCTCAAAGTAAACAGTTCAGAGATATTAAAATTACCCGAAAGAGTTTGAGAGCCATTACGATATTACTGAAAGGACTGCTAAGAATAAATTCTTTTCGAAAGTGCTTTAGTCGTAAAGGTATTCTAGCAGACTCCTACTCAAAGGTACCTAAGTATTCAACAGAAGTTTGGGTTTTTAACAAAATTTAATTCTTACATACTTACAAAATCTTTATGAAGTTGTAGTATTCTGGGGGGCCAATTTTAGGGCCAATGGTTTTTCTACAACCTTGTAAAATATTGTAAACATTACAAAACCTATGACCTTTATCGAGCATAACTCCAGATGATGGCTCTTTGATTAATCAGTAAGTCAGAACTATGTCAGGATTTGTGAGTATATTAAAAATTGCCATGTGTGTTTGGATAAAATAGGTTTTGCATTGTTCTTCAGGCTGATCTTATCTGCATGGACATAATAAGCAGATGTGTACTTGTTTAGACATTGCTTTCATGCCTAACATTCACAAATGTATCTTTCCTAAAGCATTAAGACTTTGTTTTATTGTATATGAGCTCCTTATCTTCAATCTTCAGATGAACGAGCACTTGAAAACATCTGTCAGTCTGTGGTAGGGCAGGACTGCTGCATCTCTCTGACTCTGAGACTTAGTGGAATCAGCATGCTGTTCCTGCACTGTCTGCCCAGGAGCCTAATGTGATGCCTTCACAATCACCAGTCTTGGCAGAACTGCTTCTGAAAGGAGGCAATGACCTCGAAGACCTTAGTGGCTGAATCAGATCCAGGCTCTAGCAGTGCACCAATATTTTATTGGCAATTCTTGCTCATACCCTTTCATTCGTAAACTGTAATATTGGTCTTCCAAAAAAAAGAATCCAGAAAAATTATTTAACCTCTGTGTACATCGAGTTCCTCGCTTTCAAAGTCAATGAATACATAGAATCTGTTTCACATAGCCCTCGTGGAAACCAGATTAGAAAGTTTACACAATATAAACAGTAAAGTGTCCCAGCGACCTGTACTATTTGGAAAATTAAGAAAACTTTATGAATAAATGAAGAAAGCTCTGTATCTATAGGATTTTGTTTATTACAATTCATCTTAATGTTTAATACCAAGTCATTTTATATTCATTGGATGAATATAAATTTGCTAGTATTTTAGTATATGAAAATTGATACCATTTTCCCAACACTGAGAAAACTCAATTGAATTCTCTCTATCCAAACAAATAACTCTCTCATCGAATGTTTTATTTCTATTGCTTCTAAATCTACTGGTTACTGTGACACGTGATCCTCTGACCGTTGTTCTAGCTAGGAGAAATTAGCTTCAATTCTCATGATACAAAATGGAGTGATACAATAGTTTAAACTACCACATGATAAATAGAACCACTGCAAACATTAATTTAAGCACCAGGACATTATTCATTGTTTGTTTTTGTCTACTTTATTTTGTTTGTTCACTATTAAATCATCAGGCTTAAATTGCATTTGTTAAAAGAGAAAACAAAAGCCCACTTCATTTAGTTCCGTGTAGTTTTAATTGTATTCTGTCTAATCATTCATGCAGAGAGGAGAACTCGGTAGTCTGAGAATATGCTCACATGAAATAATTTAAAAATTCACTACCTCCTACCTCACAGGGCTTGATTGTTTATTGAATTTGAATAATCATTCAAATTTTATATCTAACTTGACTATACCTATGTTACTTGAATAAAGTAATGATCTTATTGAATAAGTAACCTGGCAACTAACTTGCAAATAAAATATAGCTTATAGTCAAGTTAAGTCATTTAAACTCAATTTTTTTCATAACAGACTGTTTCACTTCTTGCCACAATGTATACCTATGAAATTATCATGTAGAAAAGTTTGTAAACAAGAGATGAAGAGTTATTTATATCTCATAATCCTTTGAGGTTAACTTCTGTACTTCTCATTGCTTTATCTAAGAAATGCAAGTGGTGTTAATGAACTATAAGGTGATCTGGAATTCCCAACAGAAGATGTATTCTAGGTCAGGGTGGACAAGTCTCTATGATGAATTGTCTATTGCTCTGGGATGAATGCAGCTGTGATTTCAAGGAACTTGAGATGTTCTCTTGATGACCTTATTGAAATTGCCAGTGTCGGTAAAACCACATTCTGAATCATAAAAGTGGCAATGATCTTTGATACCAAAGTACAAAAGAACAATATAAAATGTAGGTTTAAAAATTGTTCAAACTGAAGAGCATTATTTAACCATTTATTCTCAATTTAAGTATGTTTTGTGTTGTTGGGTTTCCTTTGTTGTGTATTTTTTGTTTTGAGACAGAGTCTCAAATAGCCCTTGTCATCCTCTGCTCTTAGCGTGTTTTTACCCGGGGACTGACATGCAGATCCCCTGCTTCTACCTCCCCAATACTGGAGACTAAGGGCATGCACTATCACACCCAATTTATGCAATGCTGGAGACAGGACTCAGAGCCGCATGCACACTATTCAAGCACTCTACTGACTGTACTATGTGCCAGGCTCCAGAATGAATGAATGAAAACTTGGATTCAAGATAAGGAAACTTTACAGCTACATGAAAGAATATATAAATGAGCAGGGATATATAGTATAGTAAAAAACCATATGGGGAATCAAAGCTACTCTTTATTGTATAGAAAAGAGTTCAAACAAAAAGTAAATCATTTTAAAATGAATGGAATATAAATAACATTATTATGTTTCCATCATAATTTCTCATCAACTGTAATACCTCATAGTCTGAGAAACATGAATTAAATGAAATTATACAAGGAATTACATTATTTAATAAATGTGATAACAGAAAAAAGATAAACTTGGCTAAATGGTTTTAAAATAACTCATTTGTCAAGAGTGATGAGGGAGGGAGCTATATTGTAAGCTATTTGATGTGGTAGGAAGACTTTCTAATACTGCTATCAACCCCCAGACCATTATCATCAGGTGGCTGCCTGTCATAAATAGCCATCTGCCTAGACATCTCACAACTGAAAATGCAGTGTGCTCATTTAGTGTTCTAAAAGCCTGAGTCAGAGACACAACCTAAAACAGACTATTGACACACAACAAATGTATTTCAATGACTCATAATTTCAATTGTTTCTCAACCAATTACACAGCCTGAGTGCTGAGTTAGTGTATAATTAGAGTGAAGGCTCTTTTTCTTTAACTTTTCTTATTTGGTGACAAATGGAAAAATCAAAGAATACAGCTTATTCTCAACTTCTTGTGTGTATGTGTGTGTATGCTCATGTTTATGTACACTGTGCACATACACACACACACACACAGGCACACACACTCACATACACATTCCCACACTCTTGTGCCAACATGCTCTTACACACTTGTAGATGCATGTGCAGATATGTATAGTGGTAGAGGTCTAGGTTAATTTATTTTCTTTAATCATTATCCTTTTTTTTTTGAGAAAGGATCTCTATGAATCCAGAGCTGACATCCTTGGCTGAATTGACTGGCCAGGAAACCTCAGAGATTCTCCTGTCTCTACCTCCTCTGCTTTGGGATTACAGTCACAAATGCTCCTGGCTTTTTTTTTTAATTTAAAAAAATAGATTGTTTTTAAAATATTATATTCTGATTATGGTATTGCCTCTCCCAATTTTCCCCAGATCCTCCTTTTTTACTATTTTTTAGATGTCTGTGTATATCCTAATGAGAAAGAAAGAAAGGGTATGCATTTGCGGAAGGGTGTCAGGAATGGGACAAAACAAACAGACAGAAGAAAATGAGCAAAAGACAAAACACAAGAGACACACAAATATACACACAGAGAGATCCCACAAAAAACAAAAGACTAGAAAGCATAATATATTCAAAAGACCTGTTAGGTTTTAATTATAAAGTCCTAACAAAGCATTATGAGACAAAGAACCTTACCAAAATGCCTTTGAGTTCATTTTGTGCTGGCCATGTACTAGTGATGCAAATGTGCATCAGTCCTGCTGTGTTTAGAAGACTTTGAACTTTTAAACAGTGATGAGATTGTGAAAGACTATGACTATTCTTGAAGTGGGCTAAAGGAATTTTGCATTATGATACAGCCATGAGCCCAGGGAGCCTGAGAGTTGCAATGTGGTGATTTGAATGATAAATTGCTCCATAGACTCCGACATATGAACATTTGGTGCCCAGTTGCTGGCACTGTTTGGAGAGGTTATGGGAAGGTATAACATTCCTAGAGAGATACAGCACTGGAAGTTGACTTGGGGGCCTTAAACTTTGCCCAGCCTCCAGTTAACTTTCTCCTTCATACTGTGGCTGAAGATGGGTTCTCTCAGCTTCTTGTTTCTGTACTCATGACTGCCTCGTGTTACCATGCCTCACCATCATGATGAACGCCGATCCCTGAAACTTTAAACTTTAAAAATGTATCACTCCATTCCCGTAAGTTGTTCTAGTCATGGTTATATTTTAGAGCAAAATTGTAACTAAAAATGTAACTAATACAAATGTGA
>CABHPQ010162810.1:0-13864 GCA_902168405.1 Peromyscus aztecus | reverse complement strand
TTACTGAATGAGGCCTTATCTAATCATACATGTTTGTGGTTAGGCCAAGGTCGTCTTGTTTTTGTAAGACTCCAAGCAGGAAATTCCAAACATAACATTCCTGGGTCAGTCTCCAACAAAAATCCATATCAAGCAGTTCATAAAATTGAACATAACAATTTGTGAAACACACTTCTGTGATTAAAAAAAAAAAATCTCTTGTTTGGTTTTTAGTATTTGGCTTTTCTGGGGGTTCCTACCACCAAGCTCCCAAATAAATACACATGGAATCCTATTATTATTTATAAATGTCTGGCCTTAGCTTGGCTTATTTCTTGCCAGCTTTTCTTAAATTATCCCACCTACCTTTAGCTTCAAGGCTTTTACCTTTCTGTATTTCTGCATATCTTTTCCTTCCTTCTTATTCCACATCTAGCTGTATGGCAGGGTGGCTGGCCCCTGGAGTCTTCCCCTCCTCCTTTTCTTGTTCCTTGGTCCACCCTTCCCAGATTTTTCCTCCTATTTATTCTCTCTGCTGGCCAGCTCTACCAATCCTTTCTCTTGCCTTTTTATGAATCATTCAGCTCTTTATTAGACCAATAAGGTGTTTTATACATGCAAAGTAGCATAACTTCACAGAGTTAAACAAATACAACACATCTTTTCATCATTATACAAAGGTTCCACAGCATAAACAAATGTAACACATCATAAAATAATATTCCACAACAAAAATTATGCTATATCTTGAAGAAATTATGTCAATCATTCACTCAGAATTTAAAAATTATTTACTGGGTATCTACCCTTTGCAAATCACTGATTATCAGCACTGTCAATACTTTGAAAAATGAGTTATAGAATTCACAGGAACTATATTTTATAAGGTAAGCAACAAACAACAAAAGTAACATGCAATTCTGGGTTAAAATTAATCCTTAAAGTCACAGGAGAACATATTGAAGAGTGCAAAGTAGTAGGTGATTATGTTTGATTTTAAAGAACCATTAAAGGAAGAAAATACCTGAACAAAGATCTGAATAGAGAAATAGAGCAAATTGTGAAAATGTATTGAAGAGTGAAGAGATGAAACAATCACACACATTTGAAAAGCAGCAGGAGCAGCATTGTCAAAGAAGAAGACTCATTCAGCAGGGAGTTATGGGAGTGAGCTTCAAAGCAGTGAGTCAAGCCAGACTCTACAGAGACTCCAAGTTTGTCAGGGGACTTGGATTCTCTTTTATTATGTAGAGAAGTTTGGAAGAATTAATGTGCTAAATGGTAGTAATACATCTCAGGAGCACCTATTTAAAGTTTTTTTTTTTTTGAATGTAAAGAAGACTTGAGATTCAGAGTAGAATTAGACATGTTTAGTATTCCACATAAAGTGATTGCTGCTTAAATTATCTTGAGAACTGCATTTGATGTTGTTTTTATTTTAGAGGTAGCTGTTTCTGGAAGCTGTCTTCTGTATTGACTGCAGCTAGCTAAAGGTAGAGCTCTATGGATCATCCTTCTACTATATATAAGATATGTGAAATGCTTTGTGCTTGACTTATACTTTGAAAGTGACTCTTTCAGAATATTTATGTTGTGTATATGTGACAGAGCAATGAATATCTTTGCACTAAGAAAAGCATAGATGAAGGCATTAACTATATAACATTGTAAGAACATAGAAGGAAACTTTCATTTGCTTGTACATGGGGTTCTAATGTAATTGATGCCCATGATTTAGATGTACTAATTTTCATGAGTTCCATATATATGCAAGTACAAATATGGAGTCATCATATTTGGATCTAGACTTCAGAGCTGTAATAATCAATTTTTCAGTCCTTATCTGTGTATCTTACTTAAACTATGCAACATAAGGAGATTATCTATGGCTATCATTAGAGGAAAGAGTTGAAAATCAAGGTCATATATTGAGAAGAAGCATTAGCTAGTATATCTAAAACATGAGGCAAAGAATTAAAAGAATAAATGTAAAGAGATGTGTGTGTTTATATTATATTTTTAAATCTCAAGTTATAATCAAATTCATAAGAATAAAATTGAAACCAAGCACACATAACACTGTGATGAAATGGCTTAAAATCAGTGTGTCATCTTGTTAAGGGCTTTGACCTTAACATAATTTGTAAAACTTTAATTTGTATGACTTACAGCATTCAGAGAAATTCTTATGGAAGCAGACTAACTTGTCACATGGTTCTTCAACATTTAGAGAATGGAACACCTGACAGAAATTTGAATAGCAGGATTTGCTGTTGCCAGACTATTGGTCAATAGTGTATTCTAGAATGGAGAAATACAGTGGAGTATCCCAGGCAAAAAAAGAGAGTGCTTGAAATACTAAACATTGTAGCAAACCAAGGGGGTGGGGGTGTCAAACTCAATAATATTTTAACAAAGAAGAGAAGGTTTTTAAATGATTTGTAAGTATGAAATTAAGAGTCATGAGTGAACTTTTGCAAAGTAGTTCAGGAAGGAATATGTCTGCACAATTGAAGGTTGAGGGCAAAGGAAGATAGACGTATACTTGTACCTCATCAGAAGATATCCTAATTGTGTGTTGTCTCAACTAGGACATTTGCTAAGGAGAGGAAACACTAAATATTCACAATACTAAAAAAGATACATGACTGTGTGATAATATTGTCCCCAGAATGCCTTATTCAGTGAGTCTGAATAAAAGAAATATATTTTTTGAATTGCAGGTCATATAGTAATTAACATGAAAATAAAGTCTTGAATAACATGAAGAAAAGTAGAAATCAGAGCCCAAATGAGACAGAACTGATAAGAAGAAATGGATTTTCCTACAAATCAGTGCCTAAGTTAATGCTGTAGAAAGTGTTCTTGATTAGAAACAAGCATGTGAAAGCCAGGCCTTTGTAAAGCTATCTCACTGGAGCTCATTAGGCAAGAAAGTTCTTAGTACAAATGAAAAGTAGAGTTGAAAGTTTGCAGATGGCAGAATTGCTTTTGGAAATAGTGTGTAATGTCAGTATATGATAAATATCACTGGCCTGACATGATGAAAGACTAAGTTAGGAGTCTGATCCTGTGGAAAGACAGATGAATCTAATCATAAGAGCTAAAATCTATTGAATATTTACTCTATGTGCTGCATAGAAATTGACTTCAATGAAGTACCAAAGAAACACTATGAGGTCACCAATATAATTTTCTTCATTTGTAAGATGAGGATACTGAGACACGAGTAAACACTAAATCCTGAAAGGCCACATTCTTAGGGTGCAATCCTGATTAAAACTGATGTGGCTTTAGATGCTGAGGTCTTGACCTCTTGAAGTTAATGTTAACTGTTTTCAGATTTTCAAACAAATTCTAATGTTTTGTTCATTCTTATAGACAAGAGACATTGTTTTGCCAACATGATGAATGATGTCACTGAAAGTCATATGGAAAGGTCTGGCTAGCCTGTATCTGGCTTCTGTGATGAGAAGGCCTGCTATCATTTGATGTTGAGTGGATTATAGTCTTCCACAAGAAGGTTATTCCACATCAGCGTATATCTCTACATAAAAAAAGAATGATTTGAGTCTCCAGGGCATCATTTACTAGCATGATATTTTCAACATTTCAAAGAATATCAATCAGGAATCCCTGAAAGCTAAAATATGTTTTCCTGAAGTGAGCAAGCTGGTACAATAATTCTTAAATCCTTTGTTGTTGTGCAGGAAATTTCTCTGGTTTTCATCATAAAAATATATTTTATACCACAGCTACCAAAAATCCCTATCAATCTAAGATCTAACATTAGGATTTTTATGGTCTGGTTGCTAGGTAATAAATGCACACTGAAAATCCCATTTGAAGAGAGAAAATGCCTCAATAAAGGAAATTCCCCTGTGGTTTGGGATGACAGTTTCAACTAATATTTTACATTAAAAAACAGGCATAAGAATTCCTTAGAAAATTATAAAATTCAGCACAGTTTCCTTGTAAAGATAGGAGTGAGACTCTTTGATTTTCTTTATTCTGATGACATGTCAAGGCTTGGCGTACAACATGTGCCTGGTAAATTATTCAGAATATCACTTTATACTGAAATATAAATGTATTTTTAACTCCTTAACTAAATATGAGTGGCCAAATGAACATGACCTTTGTATTAGTGATATTTATTTTCATAATTTTTTCCTACCAATACTGGTTGATTTAGGCACAGCTAATGAGAGTGCATGGATTCACTTGATATTTAACTATGAAAGCAGTTTCTCTACTTAGCTACTCTATTCAGTCATTAAGTTATCAAACTGACTCTAATACATATTAATTATATTCTAGAAAATTCATACCTTAAAGACAAATTTCAAACAAAAATGTCATCTGTTAAGCTTGAGAGGTCATTAGTAAGATGCCCTATGAAGAACATGGTGTATAAAATCCAATGTTTAGTAGGATATATGGGTAAGAAAAATATTTACTGAATAAGATAGGTAAGTCTTCAAATGAGGGGAGAGGCCTGGAAGAGAATACAGAGATAAATAACACTAGAAACATTTTGAAAATGTCATATAGAAACCTACTTATTACTATATAACCTTCACAATACATATCCATACACATATGTAAAAAGAGTAAAAATGAAGTTACCATATAATGAATGATAATGTACCTCCTAGACATCTACTAGAAAAAGCCCAGTGCAAGGAATTGGTAACCCTTTTTTGAGCTTTTGGCCAGTGGAGTCTCATAGAACCCTAAACATTATAGACTATGGCCAATGGTCTTGGCTACATTCCAGAACTTGGCAATAAGACCCTATCGCTCAAGACACCACACAGTTGAGTCATCTAAGGAGAAATTAAGCTGGGACTCAGCCAGAAACTTCATCCCTACTGGCTAGCTTTCATAGTGCTGGAAGGTGATTTGTAAGCTACCAGAGGAGACACAGAGCACAGAAGGGCAGCTGCGCATAGGGACTCACAGAGATGTGATAGCTGCATACAAGCTCAAGCCAGACCCAGTCCCATCAAGGAAAGTAGAGGTGGGCACAGAGTCTCACTCTTGCCCAATAAGCTATTGACAATTGGGAGAATCAGTTTTCAAGGGTGTTTTCCCTGGTAAGCAGACCTTGCTACAGCTGAAAGCCACACATACAGAAATATATAGGCAGCACAGATTAGAGTAGATGGATGAAAAAGAAAAGAAAAAGAGAACACAGATTTGGGTTGGTTAGGAAGTGGCAGGGGAAGATCTGGGAGGATTAGCGAAAGAGTAGTTGTGATTAAATAGCATTGTATAAAATTTTCAAAGAACTATTAAAATTCACATACTAATAATATGGACAATAAAAATTGGATGGGAGGGGAAGAAGGTAGGAAATGGTATTTACATGTCAAGTGCTCTTCTGAATGTGAAACAATGGCTGAGGTTGGGGATGGGGGTAAGATGCAAATGTTACACACACTAAAGAAGTTATTGGCACCAAAACTTGAGGTTGTTGTATTCACACATATATGAGTTGAGAAAAAATTCACAAAAATCTCAACAAATAAATGTTTATAGTTTTATTTGAAAGTGTCAAAATGTGAAAATAAGAAAGAAGTCTTTCAGAGATGACTAGATAAAACAGGGTCCATCTGAAGGCTAGTGTAAGACTCGCCACAAATGCAAATACCTCATTAAGTCCCCCCAAAGACCACAGAAGATACTTAAATATGTATGCTAGGTAAAAGAGGTCTATCTGAAAACCTTACTATGATTCAAAATATGTAATATTTGGGGAAAAGTAAATTAAAACAGGAACAAGACCTAACCAATATAGAAATACCCTTTTCTAAAAATAAATAAACAGAAAACTGTCCAGTCTATATGTGGAATTTCTGCAACCAACTTGTTCCAAACTCTGAATGTTTGCTTCTATCCCATATTTTGAGGACACTGCCTGGTCCACAGTCACTAAAGTTTGGCTTGTCAATGTCACAACTACTTGGCTATAAGCTTCCTGAATCTCCATGAAGCATTTTACATTCTTGAACAACACGTTTCCATTTTTGACATGGTTAACCTTCTGGAGTTATTGGCATGACCTTGTACTTGATTTCTTTCCATTTGTAGAATGTACTAGAGTTGTGGAGCCAAGTCACAGTGGATTCATCTACAAAACACTCTCATACATAAAGCTTAGGTAACATTGAGGAAGAGGGGGTAGAAAGATTGTAAGAATCAAAGGGTCAGAAAATTTTGAGATTATATCTTCTATTAAAGTAGAACTTTACCAATATAGTCTCACCAGCATGACTACACAAGCATGAACCAAACTTGTATGACACAAATTCACATACCAATGTGGACAGGGAAAAGTTCATGAGACATCAACCTTACAAAAGGAAATATGGGCAACTGAGGAGAGTTGAGAACAGGAGAGGTGATCTTCCCCAGGGAAAAGCACACAAATTGGTTTGATAGTACCAAATGGTCAGACATGAAATCATAAGAAACTGAAAATACAAGTAACATTATATGACTGAGATAGTAGTATTGAGGAATACATAGTCAATGATAATGAAAAAAGAGGTCATGAATTTGAAGATGAGTAGAAGGCATATATAGAAGCATTTGAAGGGGGAAAGGGAAGGAAAGGTGGGAAATAAATATAATTTATTTCTAATCTCAAAAACACCAAAACATAAACTAAAATTTAAAATATACTTCCATATACCCATTCTTCATGGCAGTGTAACTTAGGAATATTTTCATACATGTGTGTATTGAAGCAGTTCTAACAATGCTTTACTACTATCTCTCTTCTCACATCTGTCCATCCTGTTAGTCCCCTTGTTCTTCTAGATGTGTATTATCTATTTTATGTCACACACACACACACACACACACACACACACACACACACACACACATATAGAGTGTTTTTATATAGCTGTATAAAATCTAGATACCACATATAGGAAAACAAACATAATGTAAGTGAGAGTCACTTAATTAATTTAATATTATTACTACCAATTGCATCTATTTTCCTACAGGCATCATGACTTCATCCTTCTTCATGGTTAAAAAAATTCACACATCTCATAATTTTCCTTTTCTTTTCTCTAACATTGGCTACCTGTGTTGGTCCTATAACTTAACAAATGTGAATAGGGCTGCAATAAACACTTATATTCAAGTGTCTCTTTAATATGTTGAGTTGAAATCTTTTGGGTAAACATTCAGAAGTGGGGTGAAACATCAATGTAGTTATAATGTGAAACTCTCTGATAGATACTCAAAATGTTTCATATGTTTTATTGGCCATACATATTTCTTCTTTTGAGAACTACCTGTTCATTTCACTAGCTCATTTATTGAGTTTTTCAGACCGTGAGTTCTTTAAGTTTTCTATCAACCCACTATCATGTGCACAACTGGTAGAGATGAGAATATTATATAATGACTTTCCTTTTCAATTATATCATTGTTATCCTCTAATACAGAATGCTTCAAGTATTATAAAAAGATTTACTGAAAGTGTAAAATTAATTAAAAAAGACATCCATATATAATTTTAATTGATAGTATGCATAACAGTGGAAAATACATAGTTAGGTACATATTAGATTGAGAGGCATGAATATAAATGTTCAGAAAATAGATGTACAATTTACTCTTATATGTTAATTAATGCAAATAAAGACAGATAATACATTTAATATTTTTACCAGGCACATTTATCTAACATTTTAAGATTTCAGAAATTTCACTCTTTCTTAAATTTTGTATCAACTTCAATTAGATAAATATTGGTGATGATAAAAGTCACAGGGCAGCAAATGTGTGATGTTTTGAGCTTGAGCTGGGATGAATTTGGACAATTTCAAAATAAGTTGCAAATGTTATTTTAAGAACAAAAAGATGAATATTCAGATATGAAGGATATTATACATTAAAACATCTTTAAATTCACTGGACTATGAAGCTGGATAGAAACCATGTGTGACCTTGAAGAGTTTGCCAGGTGTTTGATTTTTCTGCTCTTACTTTTTACCCTGCAAACATAATTGCTACAGATAAACTCCAATTCTTTTGAATAAATTCTTAAAAGAAACAAAGGCCCAAATTTTTTTGTTTTAAAGACCTTCAAGATTTGTTGTGGGTTGTCTTTCTCTATGCTATTAATATGTATTGCTCCCATTGGTTAATAAATAAAGCTGCATTGGCCTATGGCAAGGCAGAATGGAGCCAGGCAGGAAGAAAAAAAGAGTTGGAGGAGATGTCAACTCACTGCCCAAGGAACAAGATGCCAGCAAACCAGTAACCACACGGCCATGTGGCAACATATAGATTAATAGAAATGGGTTAATTTAAGATTAAAGAGCTAGCTAGCAAGAAACTTGAGCCATAGACCATACAGTTCATAATTAATATAAGCCTCTGAGTGATTATTTTATAAGTGGCTGTGAGAGCTTGGGTGGGAGAGATTCATCTGGCCCATGGGGCTAGGTGGGACCAAGAAACTTCCCCCTACATAGGTTATTTATAAATATCATAAAACATGCTATATAATATTTGATCACTGAACAGAATCTTGAGCCATCTATTGCTGTATAGATGGGTAATATTTGTCAATTTTGATTGTAATTTGACAGTATTAATCTGGGTCTACACATGAGAAAAGTAAGTTTATAAAATACAAACATAAGTATGAAAGAAAGACAATTTTGATACCAAGTATGTATGTTCATTTACTGAGAAATGGCTTCTATGTTTGAAATACATTGATTAGATTATGTGGAAAATATTGCACCTGTATTTAAATAAAATATCATTTAAAGTAAGGTTTACAATTATTGACAATGTTTCTTATGTTGAATATATTATTGATACTGTTTCTTATGTTGCTAGAGGTAAAATAATTATCCATAAACATTCTTAGAAGAACAATTAAAGGGATTATAAAGAATAAATAAATGGATTGTAGCAGTTAAAATTAAATTTAATAGTTAACATTGATGGATGGGGAGATAATTTGATTAACAAGGACATTGGAGTATGATACCTGGGGCCCATGTGGGGGAAGCAGGCATGGTAACCAATGATGACAATCCTGTGCTGAGAAGCCAGAGGTAGAAAAATCTCTGTTTCTCACTGGGCTATTAGTCAACTCTAGCTGCTAAATTCTAGGCCAAAGTAAGACCCTATCTCAAAAATAAATATGAACAGTATCTAAAGTCATCTTTCCTCTAAGACAGGATTGTACCTTCTACACATATGAGCTCTCTGTCTGTCTCTAAAACACACACACACACACACACACACACACACACACACACACACACACACCCCACACACAAATACATACCACAATTACAATAGCATTTTTCCTGTGATTTATAAGATTTGATGCCATATCTTGTTTGGAGTTTGGAGTAGGACTAGGTAGGTCTAAGATTATACAGTTGTCAAGGTTGTTACAGTTGAGGGGTCAAGTATTGGTAACATTTGTACAAGAGATGACACAGTAACTTCTGTTCTAGGTTGAAAATGACCTCTAATGATTTAGGACACTTATTTTCCTAAGTCATAGTGATTATATCTGTATACCTCAGGACAAAACTTCACTTGCCACACTTGCCACTCAGTAATAGCAAGATCCATGCATGACTTTAGAATCTCCCATTTTCAAATGTAAACAAATGTATCTGGTTACAAATTTGGAAAAAAAATATCCCACATGTTTCTATCTAAGCATTGTAGATTTCCAACTATTTTCTTACTTCAGAGGTACAGATCTCTCTCCTTATGCTAATTAAGGCAGACCAATAGGATTTTCTTAAATCTTGAAACACCATATTTCTCTTGTCTTCTTTGAATTAAGCAAGGAGAAGAAAATATGTGTGCCTCTTAGCATTCAACAGTAATTAATCTAGAATGTACATTCCATTCTTAGAGTAAGTTTCAGCCAGGGAGACCAGCTACATTTTTCTGAATAAAGTATCCAAATTCCCAAGGATTGCTCCAGTAGGCAGTGTAGCACTGGGGACTGAACGTGTGTCATTGTATGGAGCTGCTTACCACCCATATGCCTTGAAAGCAGCCATGTATTTTATAGCTTTGCAAAACAGTCCATGAATTTCATGATGCAGAAAGGCAGAAATTTATTTCTCATTTTCCAACATATAAACTTTTACTAAATGGACTTTCAGAAGCTACTCTATCTTTAAAATATAAATGAAAAAGGATGCCATTTCACTTTTCTCTTTCTAACCATTTCATTTTCACAGGAAAATACAAAAAAGTGCAAAGGAAATTTTTTTTTTTTTTTTTTTTTTTTAGGATAAAGTTTCGAGGCAGTACTACAGCTCACTTTAAAGTTGTCGAGGAGAAAATTTTATAAGAGGAAAAGGTACCAAGGTATATGAAAACAGTCTCAGTACAGTACAAGTTATAAATTAAAGGTAAAAATACTTCCTCATCTTATCATCTAAGAATAAGATGCAAACAGTGGTGTGATCAAAGCATGTTCAATCAGCAAGTCTAACATGAAATCACTTAGCTGCAAATCCATTTAAAATGCTAAAATCTACTTAAGTGTATTAAATTAATTCATTCACATCATTGGTCATTAATAAAAGGATGTGAGTGAATCTGTCTTTCATAATTATGCTGAAATTTCACACATATTTCTAACAAAATGAATCATTAGACTACCAGTAAATAAAAATAGCATTGACAAATTTTGCCAAAAGCTAATGGTATGTATTTGGAAAATAAATATTATACACATGAAAAATTTGACTTTTAGAGACTAATTGATTAAGTGATCAGTATCAAGTGTCTTTAATGAAGAATATGTAAGTCACAGGACATGAAGAAAATGTTCTTAATGTTTTCTAAACTACAGCATGAAGTACTTCTGGTAGCATTAAATATGTAACAAGCAAAACAAGGAGGAAAGAGGTATTGAGAAATATCTGAATCATGCAGCATTTTAACAAATCCTTTTTTAAAAAATTACTTTAAATTCTTTAATATTTTCAGAGCACCATTCATGAGTACTATATTTCCATCATTCTCTCTCCCCACTCTAGTTCTCCTATATTACACTTCTCCCTCCCAGATTTATGACCTCTTCTTCTTCAATATTGTGTGTGTGTGTGTGTGTGTGTGTGTGTGTGTGTGTGTGTGTGAATTCAGCACAATGAGTCCATTTGATGTTGGTCATATGTGTACACATTTACATTTACACATATATGATCACTTGGGATTTAATAACCAAGGGCCTTATCTCTGGAGAAGATTGATTCTTACTTTTTCATCAGCCCTTGGACCTCTAGGAGCAAGGTCTTGTGAGATTTCTCATATCTACATAGGCATAACAACTGGCGTTTCTGTTAATGCCTCATTTAGGGGACCCTATACTTCTTCAGATTTTATAGATAAAGCTTCCCTGTCATAAACAGAAGACAGGATCTCACAGTATATGTCTTAGCCCTCTGTTTCTTACAACCTTACTACCCCCTTTCAATGATGATCACTGTGTCTTGGCTGTAGAGGTTGCATTACAGATGTATCAGTTATTGACAGGAACCCAAGGTCAGTTATTTTTTGAATTTTCAAGAGTTGTGACATTTTGTAATCACCTTTATTGGTTTAAAAATTAGTGGTAAGTATTTAGAATGTAGTTAGTGGTAATACTGGTTTAGGAAAATGCCAGATAGTAGGTTCTTTTGAATACTGGATTGTACCAGCTAGGGACAGTCGGCTAGATTTACAGTTTCAGACATGAATTCCCTCAGCTATTGCTCACCCATCTGAAGATTCCTAAGTAGTAGGGACAATGGCTTCAGAAGGGATTCATGAAGGTGCTATTGGATTATCTGAGAGCTCACTCACTCTCACTGGTGCTCCGGCCATGAGGCCATGTGCTGGTGTGTAGTGGGGGGCTCTTTTGACTAGTGTCATGTACCTACGCTCCCAAAGCTATGAAATAAGCCTTCTGTCTTTATATAAATGCCAACGTAGTTATTGACAGTTGATGGCTCCTAGGAAGAAAATCATTTTTCTTTGGTGTGTGTAGTCATTTGTTGGTTTCTCATGTCCAATGGATGACTATACACCCATGCATGTATGGGTAGAATTAATTGGAGTGGATTAGTTATAAAGTAAATTAGTAACTAAGTAAATAAATAAATAAGAGGGCCATAAAGTTTGTAGGGATGCATGATTTGGACTCCTGGAACAGATAGAGGGGGGAAGTGTAGGAGGATGGGATACATGGTATGTATCTATGAAAACTTCAAAGAATAAACAGAAAGTATAAAAAAACAGTTATCAGCTATTTTGATATCTCATGGAAAAGAGACAACAATTTAAGCAAGAGAAATTAATTTTCTCAAAATCACTGAGGCTAAGCAATAAAGATCCAGTTTTCAGACATTTTGAATTCTGCTAAAGCTTTCTACCTGGCAGAAGGCCTTTTTCTCACTGTGTTCTTGTTTGGATTTTCCTCATTACATGTGTACAGGAAGAGTGAGAGTGAACTGACATCTCTTCCAATAAAGATACTAATCCTATCACATAATGACTACATCTTTACAAACTCATTTAATAATAATTAACTCACTGAGACCTCATCTGTAAATGGCTGAATAGAAACAAGGACATTAGGAGTTTAACATATGAACATTTAGTTCATTATAGTTTTTATAACTGGGCTTAGATCTCAAGGTCTTTCAACTATTAAAAAAATTAAATTATTTATATGTAATTTTCACATCTATCATAGGCACATGTCTGTAGAAAATGTGCACTTTAGTAGGTATAACAGCAACATTATTAACAACCATATGACAAATCTATAGTCTATCTGCTCAAAAAAAAAAAAAAAAAAGAATATCAAACACGGTGTATTCAAACTATGGAGTATTAACCACACATTAAAAATGAAGCATTAATGATTGTTAAATTACAGGTAAATCCTGGAAATCCTGTGTTAAATGAATGATAACTGCCACATAAAGCACTTATTATGAACTTCTTTGCATGTGAGATATCCAGAATAAGCTCATCACAGAAAGAAAAAATGATTTAGAGGGTACTCAAGCCCAGAAGGAAAGGGAAGAAGAGAGAGCAACTACTTATGGGTAGAAATTTTGAAAGAATTTTGATGTTAAAGAGTGGTGATGCATGCATAATTTTGAGAATATACTAAAATATTAAATTATACACCATAAAAATCCATCCACTCAATTTCAAATTTCTGTTCATAATTCATCTCATAGTATATATTCATCTCTGCCAATTTATTCATTAAGTAAAATATGAATAAATCTTATGTGTTGGCTTTTCTTGTACTTAGACAGTTTCCAATGGTAATGGTGCTTATCAGAGGCAATAAGCCCACCTCATCCCTCTTGGATCCATTTTATGACTACACTCATGCTTCTTTGCCTCATGTTTCTTCAATTATATGTTTCTTCTGAGTCATAATGTTTAATTGTGCACTAAAATTCTTACATCAGAGGATGAAGAGATGGCTCAGCAGTTAGGACAGTGGTTGCTTCTCCAAAGGACCTGGGTTCAATTCCCAGCACCTACATGGCAGCTTGCAACCATCTGCAAATCCAGTTCAGTGGCTTCTTTTGGTCTCCATGGGTATCAGCCATGCATATGGCATACAAACCTACACACAGGCCCAATACTCAGACATATAGAGCAATTCCTATGTCAGACTGCATGGACTAATAAATGGAACAAAGCAATGCATGCAATATGAATATGCATATATAAATCTACAATATTCTGTCCATAAGGAAATTCAAATCATTATCACTATTATCCAATGTAACATTTGCCATCTTGTTTTTATACAGCTTTTTCTCATAACCCTTATCAATTCGTGTATTGG
>CABHPQ010162809.1:18366-40670 GCA_902168405.1 Peromyscus aztecus | reverse complement strand
CACACACACACACACACACACACACACACACACACACACACACACACCACTGGGCCACATACCACTGACATCACCTCTTCTGTCTTCTACCTACACGGGCGTAAAGTCCTCAGTGACAAGGAGCCAACAAAGACAGCAAAGGTCATGTGCAACTGAGTCTGCTTTTGCACATATACTGTGAGTACCTTACTCATGCCTCCTGGGAAACTCTCCCACAAGGAGGTAATAACGTCTGGATCCCTGGGTCAAAGTCCTACTGTGTAATTTCAAACAAACAAAGCCCTCGGTTTCCTGGTTTTCCTCATATTCCCAATGGGATTCACCACAGTGTTTACCTCAGGCGGTTGCTGAGGACTGGATGAGGAGACAACCCCCACACAACAGGGCCTTGTAAACATTTCAGAGACATCTAATAAGGTCACTTTGCATCACTGCACTTAGAGGATAAGGGAACCAAACTCAACAAGGTTTGTTGGCTGACCAAGAGTAAGAAGTCAGACCACAGGATGGAACCCATGGATAGCCAAAGGGTAAGCGTCTTTGGGACCGGATCTATCGTCACGTGATCTCCATCACTTTAACTTTGTTAGCAGGTCCTTCTTGTGTATTGCATGTCACCTCAGGAAGGCCGCATTGACAATTTACAGGCCTCCAGGAAACGTCCAGCCTAACTGAGGAGATGTGAAAGGACTCAGGAGTCAGCTGAAGGCATTTTTCTGGGTCTTCTCCCCCTTCCACGAGTGGGAGGAAGAGAAGGGAGGGAGACAAGGAGGGTGGAAAGGAGAAAAGAGAGAGGGAGATAGGGGCTAGGGTGGAAGGAAGGAGTAAAAACTTCTTTAAAACCGCTGCTGAGCAGGATCCCTGGGTAAAGTCACCTGCTGCCCAGCCTGACCATCTGAGTTTGATCGCTGGGACCCACATGGTAGAAAGAGAATTCACTCCAGCAAATTGTCCAGCAAATTCACTCTACATGTGGGCTGTGGCATGAGCGTGCATACACACACACACACACACACACACACACACACACACAGAGGCACACACACAGACACACACCCTGAAAAACAATCATTTAAAGAAAAGCAAAATAAATCCATGCCCATTTGCTTATTCGTTGATTCTCAGACTTCCAAGAGCTCCTGTTTGATAAACACCATGATGACTGGAAATAAAGAGACACTTGCCCATTCATTGAAAGTTCGATAAAAGAACAATGTCATGACTTTGTGCCTCAAGCCCATAGGCAGACATTTGGAACACCAGTAGCTTTGACCATCAAGGTCTGAGGCACAAAAGTGAACGTTCTCCATAAGTGTTAAAGAAAGAGGAGGATGCGCTAATCTACAATCCAGAGTGTAGGCCTGTGATCATCTAGTCACTGAATATTTGGGAGCTACCATCTGGGGAGCAGCTACTGCTCTGGGTGCTACGTTTAATATCAAACTAGAAGACACACACAGAGGCATCGCTTCCGTGGAAGGCCTCACCTCCCTGGAGGGACCTTCCTAATCAATAGTCCACCAGATGTTTAATTGCCCTAGTGATAAGTGCTGTGGCAAACAGCCACTAAGAGCTGGTAAGGAGCATGACAAATAGAAAGAGCTTTCCTAAGGAAGTTGCACCCCAAGAGGAGGAATAGGGAGAAGAGGGACTCCTAATCCTGTAAGAGGAGCAGGAACCAGGCCAGGGAGGAGGAAGAGATTAGCCCTGGGGTATACACTGAATGACTCTGGCAGTCAGTTTTTCTTTCCTGGCCGCTACGTTCACCAGAAGGGCTGGGGATGGAGAAGACTGTCTGCCGTGTGATCTCATTAAACCTCTTCTCTGTTTCAAAAAGAGCCTTGCCACGGAGTGCAAGACTAGCCACAGAGTGCAGGACTCAGGTTGGCTGTGGGGGATTCTGTTCAGTATGGAGCTGACCTCACTGTAAGAAGCAAGGTTAACCCATGTCCAGAAAAGGAGAACTGTCATTTTCCTCCTACACACTCAGCAGCCAATACCAGTAGGCTCAGAGCTCCCCACACCCCAACTCCAACAGAAACATCCTATAGATTTAATGACGAGGTATCCAAAGCCCTGGCTTGATTGATGGGTTTTTAATGATCTATCTGATTCTCCGACTCCTTACTAAGAAAGCAATGAAGATGAAAACTTAGATGTCTCCTTGCTCCACATACAAAGAAATACAATGTACTTTAAAAATCACTTGGGTAATCTTACTGCAATTCATTAGACGTTCTCAAAAAACAATGACTTCTTTAACAGGTAGCTGTCATGATTGGCAGTTGGCATGCCCGTGAGAAGCTTTTACTCAGTTTAACACGGCCCTCTACTGGCAGTCTCCAAAAACTGTCTACATGTAAGATCTTTACTGAACTTTATGTAAACTATTTTGAATAGCCCCAATTATAAAGCACCTCACATTCCTGAGCTAGAAGTACAGATGAGAAGGAAAAGGGAAATGTGGACAATAGATGTCATTTTGAGCAGGACATCCATGGATCTATTCACAAAAGAACATTGTTCCAAGTCTGCCGTTTGCCTCCCTCTAATGAGACTGTTCTAGACGTCAGTGGGACTCAGGAAGAAGGATCTTCCCTACATTAAGAAGGTGCTGAGCATTTATGGCACCACAGGAACAAAGAGGAATGTTATTTTCCAACTCCAATAAACTAGATCTCTTCTGTTTACTCAAATGTGAGTAATTGAATATAACCAGAACAAAGACACATGCGAAGCAGGCATTTCAAATTACTCCTGATTTGGCACAATTAATAATTAACTTCTCCCCTTCAACAGTCGAGGGACAGAAAAGCGTCTCTGGTGACTTGAGACTCTATTTTATGAGAAGAATGGTTTTAAAGGGCGTGGATTTCTGACACATTTGTCAGAGGGATCTTTGAGCAGCAGTTAGCCACAGTCAGGAAACTGAGTGAATTGTTTTAAACGAGGCAACTAATCACATGTTTTAAATTTTGTTTTTTAACTTCTATATAACTATCTTTTATTTTTAAAATTAAATACACGAGACTTTAGAAAGCATCATAGCACTTTGGAACAAAGTGTGTGTAGTGTGTAGGAAGGATTCTCCTTCCTCCTCCCCACCCCGACCCCACCGCTGCCTCTGTTTTCCTTGCACCCTCTCCCAGTCTCATTACTACTTTCATGTTCCTGTGTCCATCTGTCACCCCACCCTGCTCTTCCTCGGGGCAGTAATTCACCCTGTCGCCATCCCCTTCCTCTCTCTTTCTTTCTTTCCTCCTTTCCTCCTTTCCTTCTTTCTTTCCTTCTTTCTTTCTTTCTTTCTTTCTTTCTTTCTTTCTTTCTTTCTTTCCTCCTTTCTTTCTTTCTTTCTTTCTTTCTTTCTTTCTTTCTTTCTTTCTTTTTCTTTCCTCCTTTCTTTCTTTCCTCCTTTCTTTCTTTCTTTCTTTCTTTCTTTCTTTCTTTCTTTCTTCCTTCCTTCCTTCCTTCCTTCCTTCCTTCCTTCCTTCCTTCCTCCCTTCCCTCCTTCCTTTCTTTCCTTCTTTCTTTCTTAGACTGTACCTATATTTACACCTATTTTGATAAATACATACGCACACTACAAGCTAGGATGCACAAGCAAGCGAGAATATTCGGCTCTGTTCTTTCTGAGCTTAGGTCACCTCCCTTAATATTACGCTTTGCAACTCCATCCATTTCCCTGAAACTTTCATGATTCCATTTGTCTTTACAGCTGAATAAAATTCCAGGGTGTATATGAACCCCATTCTTATCATCCACTCATTTGTCGAGGGCCATCTAGACCGGCTCCATTTCTCTGTTACTGTGAACAGAGCAGCAGTGAGCATGTGCAAGTAATAACTTAGGGAGATTTGTTTAATAGAAAGGAAATGTGACCATAATAAATGATCTGGTGCCACAATAAATAATTCAGTGATCCTTCTGTTTCCACGGTTCTACATCTGCAGATCGAAAGACCAGGAGTTAGAAGATACTTGGGAAAGGCTGATAAGATGACTCCTCAGGTAAAGGCGCTTGCCACACACGTCTGGTGACTTGAACGAGATTCTGTGAACCCATGTAAAGGCAGCAGAAGTGACTGCATAAAGTTGACCTCTGACCTCCACAGGCATGCCATCGTATGTGCTAGTGAGTGTGCTCACGCGCGCGTGCGCGCGTGCACGCACACACACACACACACACACACCATGCACACAGAATAGTAATAAACAATATAGTAATCTTTTTACAAATAATAAAAGGGACTGCAGAGACGTCTCAGTTGCTAAAGCACGTTTGCTGTCCCATCAGGTGGCTCACAACCACCTGTAACTCCAGCTTCGGGAGATCTGATATGATGCTCTCTTCTGGCCTCTGTGGGCACCTACACACCTGTCTGTCTGTCTATTTCTGTCTCTGTCTCACTGGGACCAATCCCCAGGGGACACTAAGGGATGGCTATTCGTACAAACATGATCAAAGTAAGCACTACATAGATTTTAGGCAAAAGTGGAATGTAATCACACCAATGAACAGGGAGAGAGGGGGAAAGATGTATTGTTATCTATCATAATTGGAAATAATTTGACATATAGCTCTGATAAAGAAGCACTGCCTGGAAATATTGCCACACGATTGGTTCTGTTGAAATTCCATCATGGAGTAAGGAGAGACTCAAGAGGCCTCCTATTCCCAAGGATCTATAGGCAACTAATGGTCACTGGTGGCTGGAGAGACATTTTCTTCAGTGGTGGAAACACTGATAAGTTGCCCAAGTAGTAACCTGCTCATAGATTCCTGTAAGCAACCCTAATGAAACTCATTCATTTACCCCACCACCCCCAAGAAAGAAAAGAGAGAGAGAGAGACAGACAGACAGACAGAAACGGAGATGGAGACAGAGACAGAGACAGAGAGAAAGAGAGAGAGAGAGAGAGAGAGAGAGAGAGAGAGAGAGAGAGAGAGAGATGAAAATAGATGGGGGACCAGTTGTAAGAGGAGGGGGTCAGCAGGAATGGAAGGAAAAACATTGTCGTGTATAATTAATATATGCTAATAAAACAACAATTTTTGATGGGGGAAAAGCAGCTGAAAATGACTGTCATCCAGGAACAGGCCAGAGGAGTGGGGTGTGGAGGGACGCATGAAGGCCTACAAGACTCAAAAATCAGAAGCCCTGCAGCATCCCTCCACCTCATCCTGGAAGCACCTCCACTTAGTTCTGATATTCCCATGCAATGAAAGTGTGTGGCTCCAAAAACAGTTCAGCATTTCTAAGTCG
Source organism: Peromyscus aztecus (assembly GCA_902168405.1). NCBI lineage: Eukaryota > Metazoa > Chordata > Mammalia > Rodentia > Cricetidae > Peromyscus > Peromyscus aztecus. The sequence continues at coordinate 35,407 of CABHPQ010162809.1, read as the reverse complement.
GCTATCTCCCTTCATACTTACACCGAGATGGGCATGGTCACAGGGGCATGGGTACACGTGTGTGCACGTGTGTGGAAAAACCTGATGGATATGAGAACTCGTCCTCCATCAGTCTTCACCTTACTCATGAGGCAAGGTCTTGCAGTCAGACCCAGGGCTCACCACGATGGCTCACCTCTCCCTAGACGGCTCGCTCCAGGATTCCTCCCTGGACGGCTCACTCCAGGATTCGGTCTCCACCTTCTGAAGCTGAATTAGAGGTGGGACACCATTCTCATCTGGCAGGTATGCCGGTTCTGGTGATTCAGTCTCTGGGCCTATGGCTTACATGACAAGTGCTTCCCCCACTGAGCCAACCTCCCCCCACCCTGGGCCATGAAGTTGATTTTTAAAGTGTCTAAAACCAGTAAACGCTGACAACGGAACGATTTGGGGTATCGCTTGAACAGGCCCGGATCAGTTCTACGCTTCCAGATTCAATTTGCCAAATGAAGCACGCACTCTTTGTGGGGCAGTTTGTCAGACGGGCATTTGACAGTCACCCTTGTTCCCACACTTCAGAAATAACAGCTCTCCTTTCATTCAGCACCATCATATTCATAGGCCGTGTTATTATCTGGGCTTATGCTCCAAAATGGGCTTGGGACTTTCATCTTGAACTCAGTCCACTGGGTTCTCACAGGGCATCCAAAGTTGATTCAAGGGACTCACTAATCCAATAATGTTTATTTCTAAGAGGAGAGATCGGTTTTCTTACTCTGAAAAAATGCCAAGATTAATTTAGGGAACAACGGGGAACTACCTTGTGTAATTGAGGTTTCCAAACTGACCCGGCACAGTTTGCTAGACAAGTATGTTTCGAGGCATGGTAAACGTGTGGGTCATGCTCTGTGCACCCAAGAGATTTATTCTTTCATCTGTTCAAAGGAAGTACAGTTGGGAACCTGAAATTCCAAAGGCTTTAAACCTTGTAAGATTAGAGGAGGAAGAAAAAAAATGCGCCTGTCAGGTCACTTATGTATAAGCAGTCCAGTGACTTTCCCAGTGTTCAGTCTAAACCTTTCTGGCTGTTTACATCTATTTTCACAGGCTTGGGATGTAACTCAGTTGGTAGAACAATTGCTTAGCATGCCTGAGGCCCTGGGTTCAATCCCTTAGCACCACACACATGGGGCGTGGTTGTGCACACCTATCATCCCTACACGTGGGAGGTGGAAACAGGTGGATCGGAAATTCTAGGTCATCGCCAGCTAGACAGTGAGTTCCAAGCAAGAACAGGCTCCCTGAGACCTTATCTATAAAACAATCAAAGAAAGAAAGACCAGTTTCTGACATCCCAAACCAACTTTGCACCCTGACAAACTACATCCAAGTCTCAGGTGAAACACCACCACACAGGTAAGCTTCTGACGCACTGTTTAGGGGAAAGGAAATGGCTGGGTGTCCTTTCTAAGTCTTGCTGGCTTTTACCAAATCTGAACATCGGTAGAACTGTCCCAAGTCCACATCAAGGCACATACCTAAGAGAAATGTATATGGATGGACTAACAGCTAAACAGATAGACAGATAGGCTTCTGCATCTTTGTATGTGCATAAAATACCAACTGCATTCTGGGGATGGAGCTCAGTGTGAAGAGCACTTGCCTGGCACGCGCGAGGAGGCCTTGGGTTCCATTTCCAGCACCCCGGAGACTGGTGTGGTGGTGCACACAGACTTGCAATCCCACAATTAGGGAGTTATAAGCAAAAGGATCATGAGTTCAAGATCATCCTTGGCTACACGGCAGAGTGTGAAGCCACTCTAGGCTACAGGAGGTTGTCTCTCAAAAATGAAAAGTAGACTTCCACAAAGCACTACTTCTTTGGTGAAACTTGTCTAGGGACCAACAGAAAGTCCAAGTACTACCAACAACTTTAGCTTTTAATCTGATCCCTCGGCTATCATTTGACCAGGCTGAACCTATAAACACCCCCACCAAGGACGAAAGTGAGCTCGATGTTCAGAGCCCTGACGCTGGGCTAATCCAAGTAGATTCATCTCTGAGTAATAGTACACAGGGGCCTGCCCCATGACACACAGAGGTCGAAGGGCAAACCAATGGGCACCCTGATCCACGGTGCACGTGACACCCGGCTGTGGTGACACACACCACCAGAAGGCTGGGCATTGGCCCCAGACAATTCTGAAGAAAGAGCATGTCACTGGCTCATTTGGCTGGCACTCAGATCTGCTGTTCATCTGATTTATCAGTGTTCCAGGACAGTCGGCCTAGGTCAAATGTGAATGACCCACACTGCATTCCTGGAGAGGCCCTTAAGACAATCAGCCCTGCGCAGTCACAAAGAGGCTCACTGAGGAGTGAGGAGTGTGAGCTGCAGGTTTGAATCCTGACTCTTCTTTCTACCCATATGTCCTGTACACAATACTTAGCTTTTTGGAACCTCAGTTGTTTTTTTCCCCCCCTTGGCTGTTCAGGTAAGAATATTCATGAGATCCCACATAGTAAGCAGTCGGGGCTTTGCAGGGTAATCACTCAGTCATGCTTGTAGGAAAGGAACAGTTTAATATGCTGTTACAGTGACCATCAACTGTGCATTTATGCCTTTTTGTTATCCTTTGATAGGGACTAGGTGAGGTATTGGGTTATACAGTAAGTCACATTTTTTCAGTACATGCGTCCAACCTCAAACTCACTGGAATCCAGTGGTAAAGGTGGAGTGTAAATAAAAGATTTGTAAGAGACTTATTTTATTTTTAGTTGTGCATTTTTTAAAAATATTTATTTTTAATTATGCTATGTGTGTGGGGATGTACATGTGAGTGCATTTGCCCACGGGGGCCAGAGGAGGGCATCAGATCCCAAGGAGCTGTAGCTAACGGTGGTTGTGAGCTGCCTGATTCGATGCTAGAACCAAACTCAGGTCCTCTGCAAGCGCAGCAAGTTCCCTTAACACTGAGACATCGGAACCATTTTAAACGGTGCTATAGAGTTTCGGCATTCTGGAAGCGTTCAGTCAGAATCCCGCCACACGTGACCACTTATCTGACAGAAACACGGTCAGAGAGAAGAGCTGATGATTTGAGAGACTGCGGACCTCTCCCAGAAGTGGGGAGGGCGGGCAGGACTTGAGCATGACGTCCCGGGAAACTAGCAATGGCTCCAAGATGGCGTCGTGAGGAAGGGCCAGACCGAAGACGGGAAGTGAGAAGGAAGGAGTTTGGGGAGCCATGTTCACCCACGTGCTTAGTACACAATCTACTCAAGGCAGCAACAGACATAGCAGACCTTAGGTTCTGGGAGGCAGGACAGGCTCTACCCTGTGACACGCAGAGGTCGAAGGGCAAACCAGTGAGCGCCCTGACCCTGGTCTGTGGTCCATGGGACCCCTGGCTGTGGTGCGGGAGGGAGGAAAGGATGGAAAGTACAAATGCCTGGAGATAAACTGAATGCAAAAGAAGGTGCCACGGGCCAGCTGCAGGAGGATGAATGTGGAGCAGGGTCAGTGAACACACAGGTCTAAACATTCTGCCACCGGATAGCAGCCCCTGGTGTCCCAACTGTGAGCTCCATCTGTAGCACCCGAGGAAGTTCTAACTACACCCGCATATGACTCCCGCCTTGAAGATTTAAATCCTTAAGTCTGAAAAGGGGCACAGACATGAACAAGATAAACGAAGACCATAGTTGATGTACTTCAGTACCTGCCATGTGTCTCACTGTGTGCTAAGTGTGGAAGCTTTGTTAATATGAATGTGTATATGTATGGATATGTGTGCGGTGCGTTGCATGTGCACTAATTTTTGAAGCTATGTTAATACACTATACACACACACACACACACACACACACACATATATGTCTAAGTGTGGATCTGTCTAAATGCGGTATGTGTGTATGTGGTGTATGCACACATGCATTTATGGGTACATGCACCGGTGCTCATACATGAAGGCCAGAGGAGGATGTTGCATGTTGTGCTCTACCACTGTCTAACCTATTCCCTCGAGACAGGGTCTCTCACTGAACCTGGAGCTAGGCTGGCAGCCAGCGAGCTCCAGCCATCTCCTAACTCCGCCCCCATGGCACCTGATTTACTGGTGCCATGTGTCTATGCCTGGTCTTTTAGATGGGTGCTAACGATCCAAACGTAGGTCTGCACGCTCTCCCAGTAAGTGCTCTTACCCGCTAAGCCATCTGCCCAGCCTTGTGTTGATATATTTAGCCCTTCCTCATCCTCCTATGAAGAAGCCATGCTTCTATTTCACATTTTCAAGATATTGGAACAGGGAAGTCTGGCACATTAGCAGGGACCGCAAAGCAGGAAGTGTGAGGAGCAGGGCTTGAACATGGGCAGCACAGCCCTGGGATACAAGTCCCCAATCACTTTGCCACCCAGCTTCTCAAGAGAGGATTCTAATGAGTTGGAATCTCAGGAAATGATTTAAATAGATGAGGGGATAGAGAGAAAAGAAGGCAGGCAGGGTGACTGACATCTATCATGAGTTGCCCTGGCTTTATGCTCAGAAGTCTGGCATCCCAGGTCTTGAATCATTGTGAAGAATTTAAATCTATTCAGTTATATTCAGCTATGTGATAATGTCTCCCAACCCATGCAGAGCTCCGAGTGTTCCGCTGCAGGGAAAATGCTCATTTCTTTGCTCTTCTATTTAGCAATCCATATTGAATAGCTACTCTGCTGATATCAAAGCATGGACTTTGCTTTCAATGCGAAGTAATGTTATGTGTGCATGCTTGCATGTTTACACATGTGCCAATGTACACACACACACACACACACACACACACACACACACACGGGGAAGCCAGAGGACACCTCAGGCTTGTCATTCCTCAGGTGCAGTCTGCCTCTGTATGTGTATGTGCTTTAAAGCAAAAATAAATAAACAAATAGAAACAGGACGCCCACTGCCCTGGAACTCAGCAAGTAGGCCAGGCTGGCTGGTTCACCAGTCCCAGGGACCTCTGCCTTCACCTCATTAGCTCTGGGATTAAATGCCTGACTTTGTCTTTAATGTGAGTTCTGGGGCTCAAACTCAGGTCCTCATGCTTGCAAGGCAAGTGCTTGGCTGACTGCTCCATCATCCCAGCCCTAGGAGGTGATATTTGGCAGTATGACCAGGAACTCCAATACCAGTGGCAAAGGTTGGCAGGAGACACTTTAATAGTCCACACCAATCATCACTTGCGTCTGCAAAGTCTGCAGAAGCCCTCTGATGGCGTCACAACCAGGAGAGAAGGTTCCAGACAGCAAAGGAAACAGGGTCTGAGTGGACTTTATGGGATCCTGGGACCTGAGGTCCGGGCTGCAGGAAAAGGACAGATGGGTTAAGAGGAATCAATGAAAAGGTGGGGAAATCCCCATGATCAAAGAGAAGGAAGAACTCCAAGTGGCTCATAAGGAAGTTGAAGACTTGGAAGTTGAGTGGGAATAGTTTAGAGCTGGGAATCAAACGTGGATATTCCAATGTGCCCTGTGCAAAACAGTCTGGACTGTCTCAGCTGCCACAGATGCCCTTCTTGCCTTCAGGCCATCCACTAAAATAATCACAGGGAGTCCTTCAGTTTGCTAGTTAACCGATAAGGAACAGAGAGGCATTAAGAAATGTAACCAGCCTGCTGGTGGTGGCACACGCTTTTCATCCCAGCACTTCAGAGGCAGAGGCAGGCAGATCTTGGTGAGTTTTTAGGCCAGCTTAGTCAACAAAGCAAGTTTCAGGACAGCCAAGGCTATTGAGAGAAACTGTCTTGAAAAAACAGGAAAGAAAGAGATGAAGGAAGGAAGGAAGGAAGGAGAAGGGAAGGGAAGGGAAGGGAAGGGAAGGGAAGGGAAGGGAGGGAGGGAGGAAGGAAGGAAGGAAGGAAGGAAGGAAGGAAGGAAGGAAGGAAGGAAGGAAGGAAGGAAGGAAGGAAGGAAAGAAGGAAGGAAGGTAACCAGAGCCAAAAACAAAACAGGAATGTTCTGGATTTGCCAGCCCACTTTATCTGTGCACCTGTACAGAATCCTGCTCCTACAAGAAGGCACAGGTGCCACCTGTGGATCTTGTTTCTGTTCTAATTGTCGAGAACTTGAAAAGGCCATGCATGTGTGCATGCAGGATTGAGTGTGGAACTCAGTCCCTGGTGGGTTCTCTGGCAGGGCTCTGTTGGAGGTGTTTGGCCTTTGAACAAATGATTTCTTATGTCATGGTTATTCTTCTGGAAAAGTAGAAGGATGGGGCTACACATAGCTTGGTTGGTAGAGTGCTTGCCTACGATGCAGGAAGCCCTGGGTTCAATCCCCTGTAACAAATAAACCTAGCTTGGTGGTACATGTCTATAATGGAGGAGGGGGAGGTGTGAAGGCAGGAGGATCGTAAGTTCAAGTCCATCCTCGGCTACATGTGGAATTCAAAGCTAGCCTGAGATACAAATAATCTTGCCTCATGCAGGGGGTGGGGGATGGGGGTGGAGATCAGGTATTGAACAATCTTAGCAGTTGGTTCTTTAACTTGAACACAACTCTACAGAAGGTGTGGAGCTGTAGTACACAGAACATACTCCAATCTGAGCATGCACCGATGGAGAACTTGGGGGCTGTCAAGAAGGGAGGAGGTGGACCACCATGGGATCACACCGAAAATAAGCCCTTCTCACTGGCTGCCCAGAGGAAGGGCATGGGGGCTGTCACCTCACAGGTTCCTGGGGTGCTGACAGAGCATCTGAATCAGGAGTGAGCCAGTCTCCCAGAATGAGTCACGGGGCTCGCGTGCAGGAGCTAACAAGCCAACAGCCACTTCTTGCCAATCAGTCCTGAGCTGTCAGGGGTGGAGGGCAGCAATCAGCTGCAAGTACCGAGAAGAACCCCTGCAAGGCAACTTCACCAGCCGCTTGCTTAAGCAGAACTTCCACTGAGCTGCGCACTCCTTGCAGGCTGGGTGAGGGGGAGACGCTGACGGGACCGGCAGTACCCTACATGCATTCTTCCTGATGAGACCCCAGAGAATGCCTGGAGAGTTTAAATAGCCTCAAGGAAAGTGAAAGAGAAGGTGAGAATCCTGCCTACCCACAGTGATGTCAAAGCTGGACTTTGTCAGTGGGCTTGCTCACTCAGACAGTCCATCAGAGCACCCACCATTTCTCCATGTAACACTGGGGGTGGGGGTGGGGGTGGGGGAGTCAGAATAGAAAGACCTGAGTTGCAGAGCAGTTTTCAGTACTGAGATGGCTGAAAATGAATGAAGTTGGGAGTGTGGGGGAAGAGAGATGAGGAGATAAGAGACGCGAAAAAGGGAGAAAAGAGAAGACAGGAGAAGAAAGAGGGGGAAAGATGAAAACGTGCAGGAGAAAGGGGGGGGACTGGGACTAGGGAGAAGTTTTAGCAGCATAAGATGAACTGAAAACCAACATGCCCATGTTAAAATCTGTAACCCACGAAAAGAACCCGAGAGGAAGCAGGTGCCTCTCTCCAAGCACACACTCACATTCAGCTTTTAAAGCCTTATAATTTCCTCCCCACCTTCCCAAGTCAACCTAACTGTTTTCTTTGGTTCACTGGCATTTAATTTAAAAGACAAAACCAATAAACCACCCACCCCACACTCACTGCAAAAGTAGAGGATTAGTTTAGGAGCAGGGGTCCCATCTTCCAAATTCCCAGTTCTGTTAGCAGCTAGCATCCTTCCCCACCAAACCCCAAGTTGAGAGGACTATAATTACTCTGAACAAATGCATACTTGTGGCTGCAAGAGAGCCTGCAATAATACATAAACAGCTTCTCATTTTAAACAGAAAGCAAGCTGGAAACATCAGAGTTCGGAAACGGTTACAAGACTTATGCTTTGTTTGTTTTTGTTTGTTTGTTTGTTTGTTTTGTTAAATCCCAAGAGTCTTACTTGGAGTGAGCTCTTCCCTTTGGTGAATGGAAATCACAAGGTCCTGGAGCCAGGAACTGAAAGCTGCCACAGCCGCTCTCCAGCGCTGTCCTCCCCCAGCGATCCTGTTTACTTGCGAAACATTCGAAAACACACTTGGAGGAAGAACTCTGGGTTTTCTTGAAGATCTGCCGCGCAGAGCCAGCGGTCCAGCCTGGGATCCAGGGCGAGTGTGCAGAGACCTGGGAGCCCCGGGCTTCGGCTCTGTGGTTGCTCCGAGCTTGTAAATACAGGCGCTATGGACAAAGTCCCAGATGACATCACTGGGAGCTGCTTACTGTTGAGTCTTTATTAACTGACTGTCAAAAAGAAAGGAGGGGGTGGGGAGGCAAGAGGATCTCTTCTGCAGTGAATTCGGGGTCTGGGAATGGATCCCTGTGATATGCGCGTGAAGTGACCCCCACGGAGTCAAGTTGGCCCGAGCGAGCTTGGCTTCTCTATGGTCTGAAAAAGTGAGAGGGTCCTCTCCCCAGTGGACGGACGCTGAATAGTTTGCAGAAGCTGGAGCTTGGGGACAGTTTGAAGCGCAAGGCGGCCACCTGCTCCAACTCCTCTGCGTGGCTGGATGATTCACAAGTACGTGGGGATTAGCCACGTCTTGAGTTTCCTTGCAAGTCTTACCGCGAGCTCCCTACCTGGCTAACGTTTCTTCCAGGTGGATTGTCTTGATTTGCAACTTTCTGCGATAAACTCTGAGACTAAAGTTTCTCAACTCAGAATAAAAGGAAGGGCTCCCAGAAATTTCAGGGTGAAATTCTGTGTGCATTTGCAAAAATGTGATTTGTTTGCTTGCTCCCTGGGCAGAATGTGGCAGAGTTTCTCTGATTCCCAACATTGTAATGGTGTACTTCCCACTCTCATAAATAAAATAAAAAAAATTAAAGTTAAATACAATACAGTTAAAAACTAAACATTTAAATGAAATTTAAAGGTAAAATACGAAAAATAAAATTTAAAAGTCAAATAAAATCCAAAGTAAAGTGGCCAGCAAGGTAGCTCAGCAGGGAAGGCAAGGTACTTGTTGCTCAAGCCTGATGACCTGAGAAATGACTCCACAAAGCTGTCCCCTGTCAGTGGCATGTGTGCTCCTGCGCGCGAGCACACACACACACACACAATTTTATAAGGTAAAATATACTGCCACATATGGCTACAAACTTGTAAATTCCGCTTCCTTTCAACCATCAAAATAAAAGCGAGGTTTCCTTGCTCTGTTTTCCCTTGTCTCACTGACCTCCTCTTCTGTCAGCTGATGCTGGTGACTCTCCTTATTGCTTTCCACCACCACCCCCCAGCCCCCACCCCCGACTCCACCTAGAGATGGTCTCCATATCCAACCTGAGTCTCTATTGTGATGTCTGAACGCCCAGCCTTCCCCCCTCGGCCTGTTGCAGTGAGGCTCACTATTTATATGTATTGGATGCTTTTTATATACTTGTATTTTTAGTTTGTTTTCTTGCCATCTGTGTGCTTGTCTCCACTTTGAAATGTCTCGAAGAGCAGCGGCTGTCTTGTGAGTGCTGTTTATTTGTTTATGCCCAGTCACAGCCATAGGAAATCCTAACCAGAATGCAGAGGGGAGGTCGCTGAGGGTGGAGACAGGAAGGAGGGCAGCAGATCCCAGGGGAAAGGGGTCTATGTTTAGACCCTGCCTTGGAAAACAATGACCTCACATCTAGCTTTCTGACTCTAGTCAATGCTCATTCCACTTCTGAAACTTATTTTCTCCAAGAATAGCAATTGACTATTGATTTGGTCCGGTCTCAAGACCTCAAATATGCCACTTTCATGTAGGAATCAAAGAAAACGTGTCTCATCTGCCTCTAGAAGATCTTTAATACAATGTTAACAGAAAGAACTGCCTGCAGAGAGCTGGGGCAATAGTTTGATTGGTAGGGTGCTTGCCTAACACACATGAGGTCCTGACTTTGCTCCCCAACACTACATCAACCCAGCCCACTGCATGTGCATGTCTACAATTCCAGAACTCTGGAAGTGGAGGCAAAGGAATCAGAAGTTCAAGTTCATCTTTGGTTGCATCGTGAGTTGAGGTCTGCCTGGGCTCCATACAGACCTTATCACCAAATTAACTGATTAAAATTTTAAAAGAGTTGTAAAAGAACCTACGAATCTCAACTCATAAAACCAGCAATTCTACTTATCGATAGGGAGCCTGCAAATACGCTCACAAAATGCAGCAACGCATGAACGTAAGCACGTTCTCTGGGTTGTTGGCTGAAGCCCAGTGAGGTAGAAATAAGTTGTGCACGCATGAGTGGGAGAAGAGGTAAACTGAGAGACTGTGCCACTGGGGCCAGTGATTCCCTGCAGAAAGAGCATGGAAGGGCGCGGCGGAGAACTCGGTACCAGACGAGGGAACAATGTCCATTGTTAACCATGGCCACTCACTCGTGGGAAGACGGGGGTATTTTTACTCCATGTGTACAGTGTGGCCACTCCACCCCGGGGACCACTTCCATTTGTGTTATTACGAATGATTTCTATGCCTTTTAACCTTTTCTTATTTTACTTCTGAGATGACAATATAATAAAAGCGTGAGGGCTGTTGAGACAGAGCAGCAGGTAAAAATGTTTGCCTGAGCTCCATCCCCAGGACTCACAGGGTCGATAAAGAGAACTGACTCTGGCAAGTTGTCCTCTGATTTGCAGACATGTGCTCTAGTATAGGTGTGTGCTTCTGTACATACATGGACACACACAGGCACACAGACACACAGACACATACACGATAAATAAATATGTACATAAATAAAAAGAGTAAAACGGTTTTAATTATGGTGCAATTTCTAGACTGCATCTCAAGAAAACATAGCTGTCTCTTTACCAAATGCCTGGCATTCAGATGAGCAGTGAGGACCTGGCAGCTGGGCTGGGAAGAGTCTCCGCAGGTCAAAGCTCTTGACATGGAAGGGTGAAGACCTGAGCTTGGATCCCGAGGACCCACCTAAAGCCAGATGTGGTAGCACACATCTATAATCCCAGACAAATAGGGCAAGATAGGAGGTAGTTCCCGAAATCTAGTGGACCGGTTAGCTTGGCATAGGCAGTGAAGAATAATGAGAGACTCTGCCTCAAACAACAAAGGTGAGATTGACACCTTGGGTTATCTTCTGACCTCTGTATGCACTGCAAGGCATATTTGGGCCAGTGCTCGCGCGCGCGCGCGCGCGCGCGCACACACACACACACACACACACACACACACACACACACACACACGGGGAAGGTAAAAACAACAACAAAAAACCCAGCTGCTAGTTAAGTGAATATGTAGCCCTCCCCCCCTACCCTGAAGCAACAGTATATAAGGATATGATGGAGAACTGCGAGGTTCTAAGTTTTTGATTCAAAGACCCACTCCTTCCCATTACACTTAAGAACTAATTTGCCAGCCCCTTGGACTCCATCCACCTTATAAAGTGATTGGAGAGACATTTGGTTTGGCTGACTAGTTACTGGTGAGCGGGACAGGCCAGTGTGAGAGAATGTGTGGATACAAGGTCTGACCCTCTCCTGGCCCATAACATGATGGAGCCTCCAGAGAGAGGGTGAGAGAAGTTGAACCCACAGTGAGTCTCAAGGCCGCTGGGCTGGGAAGATAGCTCAGTGGGTCATTATTAAGGAGGAACTCCACACTTTTTCAGTGGCCTAGCGTCATGACATGGAACCCACGTCTGCCTATTCTCTGTGCTGCTGGAGGTTCTAAAAAGCAGTCAGGATAGTCAAAGATTGATTAGACACTGTGTCTTTCAATATGGGGAAGGGGAGAGCCCAAGAAAAAGAAGAGCTAAAAATTTCCACAAGGGAAGATAGAGTGATGAGGATGTCGTTCTGTATGCTGCGAATATGTGTTGCTCTGATTGGTTTATAAATAAAGTTGTTTGGCCAATGGTGAGGCAGAATAAGGTTAGGTGGGACATTCTAACTAGAGAGAGAGGAAGGAGAAAGACAGAGCAGAGGAGATGCTGATAGTCGCTGCCATGAGAAACAAGATGTAAAGGTACCATTAAGCCACAAGCTACAAGCCACCTGGCAAAGTATAGAGTTATAGAAATGGGTTAATTTAAGATGTAAGAGCTAGCTAGCACAAAACCTGAGCCATTAGGCCATATCATGTGCAAATAATATAAGCCTCTGTGTGTTTATTTGGGTCTAAGGGGCTGCAGGACCAGCGGATGAGAGAGATTTGTCCTGACCGTGGGCCAGGTGGGACACAGGAAAACTTCTGGCCACAATAGAGTTCTGGGTTCTATTTCTTGTCCTCTAGGGAAAGTGTACTGAGATTGGATTCTACTCTACAGTAAGGAGCTATCTCAGGACTGCAGTGCTTTTAAAACCACAGGGGAAGAGAGGAAGTTAAGAAGGGAGGAAGGGAGGGAATATTTCGTGCACATTCTTATTTTTTTATTGAGAGGAAAAGGTGTGTGTGTATGTGTGGTGTAGGTATGTGTGTGTGTGTGGTGTAGGTGTGTGTGTGTATGTGTGTGTGATGTAGGGGTGTGTGTGTGTGTGTGTGTGTGTGTGTGTGGTGTAGATGTATTTATGTCTACACATGTGCACAGATACTTATACAACTTATTTATTTTTCATTCATTTTTTTTAAGAAAGGGTCTCACTATGTAGCCCTGGCTGGGCTGGAATTCACTATAGACCAGGCTGGACTCAAACTCATAGAGATAAACATGCCTTTTCCTCCTGAGTGCTGAGATTAAAAGTGTGTGCCCCTATGCCTGGCAATGTTTACATGCTTTTATGCAGAACCCAGAGGAGCACAGCCAATGCCCTTCTCCTTCCTCCCTGCTCCCTGTCTTACTTCTTTGAGACAAGGTCTCTCAATGAACCTGCAGCTTGTCACTTTTGTCGAGGCTGATTGGCCAGCAAGTCCCAGCACCCCTCCTGTTACCCCGCACTCCCACACCAGAGCTGGCATCACAGACGTGCACAGCTACACCCAGGGTTTTACATGGGTTCTGGGGATCTGAACTCAGGAACTTATGCTTGCATAGCAAGCGCTCTTACCCACTAAGACATCTATCTCCTCAGCCCCTGTGTCCTTATTTTTCATGGCCTATCTATGACATGACTTTAGTCTGGATTCTGTTTTAATGGACATTTGGAGTCCTCTGGGAGTTACATGAGTCAGACTTTCCCAAGCAAGAATTAAATAGAAATATACAACCTGACTTACCACTTGGTCTAAAGAGAGGTCTAAGGAGAAGGTCAGGGAGTGTGGGAGACACCTGCCCTCCCCACCTGTGTCAGCCAGGTGACCACTGATGCTGCAGAAATCACCTTTACCTGTTGAGAACCTCGGCCCACACTCTGCTCCTGCCTCCCAGGCCCTCCTCGGGGGATGCCTTCTCTCCTCTCAGGCCTGCACTCACCTGTCAAGGGCCGCTGGGCCTAAGATAACAGAAAGACCCAGCTGTTCGTTTCCTTTATGACATCTCCCACTGTAATCTGGGCACGGAAGTGTTTCGTGCTCAACTGGAAAGTTTCTAAAAGTCAAAGATGGCACTCACATCTGCATAGTATGAAAAATAACTCCACATGCTACTTCCAGGTGATAACGTCATAGTTCCAGAGACCCGCAAGGATCGTCTCTGCAGAGTCAGCTTCTACCTCCAGATCCGCCTTTACACCTTTATCCACCCCTACGCCTGGCCATTTCTCAAGCATTTATACATGCGTTTATTCAAGGACACGCTCTAATTGCCCCTAAAATGACTCAATGTGTCACTTGCTATCTTCATTACAGTAGAGGAAACTGAGGCCAGAGAGACACACTATTTAAATACTCTGAATATGATTAGACTCATAGCCAGCTAAAGTTAGCAGCTTTCCAAAGTGTCCCTCAGTATCCTATGGGGCCTAGATCCCTCCATATCCCAAGGATACTAGATTCCTAAGGTCCTAAGGAGCCCAGAAACTCAGTGACTATAGGAAACCAGATCCCTCAGTGTTCTGAGGGACTTAGAGTCTTCAGTGACCTATGGGATCTAGATCCCACAGTATTCCTAGAAGCCTAGATCCCTCAGTATCTCCAGGAGCCAGGATCCCTCTGCCTCCCAAGTAGTCCAGATCTTTCAGTGACTTTGGAGCCTAGATTTCTCCATATCTGGAGGAACCTAGATCATCCGTGTCCCAAGGAGTCTAGATCCCTCTGTGTTCTGGCATAGACTAGATTTCTCATTGTTCCAAGAAGCCTGGATTCTTTAGTGTCTCCAGGAGCCTAGAGCCCTCTGATTATAAACATTGAAAAAGAAGTGTGTGCTGATATTTTATTTGTGTCCCCCAATAAAGTTTATCTGAGGATCATAGTAAACATAGAAGTCAGGCAGTGGTAGCACACACCTTTAATCCTATTGCTCGGGAGGCAGGGATCTATCTGGATCTCTGTGAGTTCAAGGCCACACTGGGAACAGAGCCAGGCATGGAGGCAAATGCCTTAAATCCCAGCACTAATCATAAAGGTCTAGAGGGCTATACAGACAGACAGAAGTGACAGAGCTGGGCTAGAAGAGGAAGTGATGTAACTGGGTGGAGAGGAAATGAGTTGGCAGAACAGAAAGGCATATAGGTGTGGGTAAACAGGAAGTAGGTCTCTTTGGAAGCTGCGGAGTTGGTGAGGTGAGGTTAGCTGTGGTTTTCCTATTCCTCTGATCTCTCAGGTTTTAACTCTGATTTCTGGCTCCAGGTTTTTTATTTAATAAGACCTTTTAAGATTCATGTTACAGAAGTGCTATGCCAGCACGGACAGTAAAGCATTGGAAGTAGAATTCTGCATCAAGTACTGAATACCAAAGTCCTAGTCATGTATGCACACATGTGGCAGCGGGCATCCCACCAAGCTTCAGATTTCATTCCAAAGGAATGCAGCCTCCGTTCCTATGAGAAACCAGCCTTGCCACTTACCTCCTCCAAAAAGAGATATGCTGTGGCCTCAGAGCTGAGTGCAAACAGCATGCCAGTCAGACGCCCAGAGCACCTGATGGAGTGAGTCCTCTGTGCCTTTGGGGAAGGGCAGAATCCAATTGAGGGAGGAAGAAAAATTGCAGAATACGCATTTAAATCTGTTTCCCACCGGATTTCTTTTAGTAACTAGGATTCTCCTGCTTCAGTATACATTTCCCCACCAGAATTTAACAGTTCTACTAAAGGCTTAAGAGACAGCCTATGACCTGCCAGTCTGACTTGTAACATGATCAGAAATAGGAAACAAAGGAGACTAAGTTGTGGCCTAGAAACACCAAGGAAAGTGGCATGCTTTGAGAACGTGAGACTAGGGGGCTTTGAGAGTCTTCAGATGAGCACCCCGCTTCACCTCCTGCTCTCGGGGCTCCCTGATCACATTTAGAGAAGCACTGGTTATACACAAGGAAGCAAATAGATGACTTTCTCGTCTATAATCAGACATGGATAAAACAGAACCATCTAGAGGTAGTAGGCAGGGTCCTTAGGAAAGGGTGCTGCGACCGGTTCACCTCCTGGTACCCATTTCCCACCACAGATCACCTCTGACACCAAGTGGGTGCACAGAATGCAACTCGGAGAAGCTGGGGCGGTTGCCATAGCAACGGCCCCAAGTGTGGTTGGATGAAGAGGCTCACAGGCTCCAGTGACCACATATGTTACGGTGGCCCACGTTCATAATTCAAAGAGAAACAAGAGCAAACCCTAAGGAAAGGTAAAGGAGGCCAACCAAGTTCTGATTGTTCACACAGGACTGCATCACACATCAGGCTTACAGACGTCTTCTCTTTCCCTCTTGGAAGAGTGGAGGCTGCTTGCTGGTGTCCTCAATACGTCAATACATATGGCGTCTATTTATTGGGTTGGTGATACAAACAGGGCACTTAGGACATGTGGAGAGGGGACAGATATGTTAGAGAGATGTAAAACGCAACCTTTGAGAATCTGCCTGGGAGCTGACGTTTCTTCCGGGAAAAAGAGTTATCCCTTTGAAATAGTCAAAAGTCTTCTCTCCCCATATGGGGCTCCGGGTACAGCCCAGGCTGGCACAGCAAGGGTTAATGCTTACTCCGACACTGGAAGGCTCTTGATGAAAGGCCCTATGTAAGTATAAAGTATCACTGTGAACTTGAAGGATTTTATTTCAGCCCTCTCATTGTGTTGTTGACAGTGCATACTGTGAGTTTGACATTTTTAACTACTTTGCTCGCCCCAAATAAAAAGGGCTGGGAAAGGGAGGTGGGAAAAGAGAAGGGGTTGGGGGGAAGGGCATCCTCATCCCTTAACTAGGATCGTGCACAGACGCCATGCGTGGCAGTAGCCAGCAATCCAGCCAGAGTCCGACAGTGCTACTTCAAGGGTTTGTTATAAATTCATCGAGCTGAAAGATGTGAGTCGCATGTCTTTTAACCTGAGAACAGAATCTACCTGGAACCAGAACCCAAGAGAGGCCGCCCAGGCTCTGCTGGGGTGGAAAATGAGAAAGCAACCGATAATGTGGCCCGTGATTGTCTAAAGGAAAAGGCACTGAGTTTGATTTTCACCAGATATGGACAGGTCATTACAAATCGGCTGAATCTCACTAAGGAAGAGGATGGGGGCAGCTGCTGACCTTTCCCTGGGAGAGACCGGGCCTATTGTGTGATTAGCGGCTTCAGTAAAGCTTGGCCTGAATAGCACTGACAGTTTGTCCCCCACAGTTCCTGAAGCTCACTGAGGCTCAGGGGGCTAACTGCCCCCACCCCCACCCACTCACAATAGCCCCTGAGAGCTGCCAGAAATAGGAGAGAATTCCTCAAAGATACCCTGGAAGAAGACAGAGCCACTCTGACTCACCCTGGGGATCCAGGGGCCAGCTTCCCTGCTTGCATTTACCCAAATGGCCAGCAGAGTTCTGGGCCTCTCAGCCAGCCCCTGGCTTTGCCCTTTCACGCCCACAAAGCTTCTCAAGTTAGAGGACAAAGGTGCAGGGGAGGGGGGGGGGCAGGTCAGGGGCTGGTGGGGAGTGTGCTGGAGGAGGGCTTTTTTCTTTTTTTGTTTTTTAGAAGCATGCACGTGCCCCCCCCACTACACACACACACACACACACACACACACACACACACACACACACA
>CABHPQ010162809.1:0-18356 GCA_902168405.1 Peromyscus aztecus | reverse complement strand
GGCAGACACACAGAGATAAATACACGCAAAGACAGACAGACACACAAATAGACAGATATATACCCACAGACACACAGAGACACAGACACATGTACAAATATACACAGACATACATATACACACATAGATACAGAGACAAATGAGTTCCTTTTTTTCCCCCAGTTCCTTGACACTTTAATATCCAAAGATCACCTTACATTCATGGGGAATAATCTTGTGTAGAAGTGTAATCTTAAAGGACCCTTGCAAAAAGAGCTTCTTACAGTACAGAGAGACACACACAGCCCTTCACAGTCTGTCGGCAATCAAGCAGCCCTGGAATACCAAGAGCAATGATTGCAATGGATGGGAGGGGATCAGAGATTACGGAGTTCCCCGGTCCGAGCCCGAGGCTGATGTGCCCAGGACAAAGGACAAGATGAGGCTGAGCTGCCTATGTGAGTTCCCCATATCCAGGCTGGGTCAGCTGTCTTACTCTGGCTTTCTCTTTCTCTTCCTTCTGCACTGATCCTCCTTCAGGCCATTTCTCAAATGCAGCTTATCTTGCCTGCCTGTTCTTTGAGATGCAATGGGCAGTGCTTAGTAATGGTGATGAATATATTGGAGTTCAAGGACCACGCTACACTACAGTGTAGTGAGTACCACATGATCCTGAAGGCCACAATGATACCTACAGCTTTGAAATCACTACTTTTAAAGTTAATGAATTTACACATTCATTCACTGTATCACTCATCAAATGTATGGGGCAGTTTATAGTTTATACAATAAATACATCAGTGAGAACCTGGGTGCTATATATTTTGGAATCTGGACAGCTATGAATACTCATAGAATGTTCTGGGAAGGTCAGTTGATCAGCAGATTTAATGAAAAAAAAGGCCGGGTGGTGGTGGCGCACGTCTTTAATCCCAGCACTCAGGAGGCAGAGCCAGGCGGATTTCTGTGAGTTCGAGGCCAGCCTGGTCTCCAAAGCGAGTTCCAGGAAAGGCGCAAAGCTACACAGAGAAACCCTGTCTCGAAAAAAAACCAAAAAAAAAAAAAGATGCATTCAAGATTTCAACTTCTGGAGCTGGTGGGGGAGGGGGGAGGTGGCTCAGTTGGCAAAACGCTTGCCTTAAAGTGTGATGCCCTGAGTTCAGATAGCACCCATGAAAAAGGCCCAGTGCCACAGCACATGCTGGAGTCTCAGCAATATGACATGGGAGGAAGAGAGACAAGAGGTTGCCTGGAAGCTCACAGGCCAGTTAGTCTGGCTCATGTGGTGAAACTATAGGCCAGTGAGAGACCTTGTCTCAAATAAAGAAATAGAATATACTTGAGGACCAACATCCATATAAGCACTGTTCACACCCATACTCACAAGGGCTTCATTCTACATGAATGTGCACACACACATACACACACACACTTAAAATAAAATTTTTCACTTCAAATTTGGTCCAAATGGAATCAAAATGCATGGGTATAACTCTAAGCCAAGAAGTAATGACTCAGATTATATGTTAGAATCAGGAAATTTAAGGCAACCTGAAAATGAGACACAGGTAAATAAACATGGCACAGCCACTATCCTGGACACCAAATCTTAGTTCTCAGTGTGACCCAGGTCACCTGTAAAATGTAACTGTCAGCTGAACTTGCACTATGATTGACATGGAGTCAGAAAGTGCAAAGGTCACTGAGCCAATGATTCATCCTGCCTTGTCTATAACATGTGCCATTTTGAAAGTAGAGAGAACATTTGCTTCTTAGAGATGAGATAAGTTTCCATGACACTCTTTGGGCCCTGGACCTTGACTAGCTAAAGCAGAATTCCAAAAAGCAAGTAACTTTCGTATCCCCAGCACCAAGCTCCCACACCAGCACCAAATGACATCCAGTCCCTAGGAGATAGGGAAGGAGAGGGGAAGGGGAAGAAGAGGAGGAAGAGGAGGGGAAAGGAAGAAGAGGAGGAAGAAGAGGGGAGGGGAAGGCTAAGAAGGGAAGGGGTGAGGTGATGTGACATCTGGATAGACAGGGGTCCCTCAAGATTTCTCTGTAATAAAAAGGGATCTGGCAGAAGACATCAACTCAGGACCTGGCCTGACCTCCTCATCACTGAGTCTTGGTACATCTGACACTGAGTTCTGGTTTGGTACCTTGATTTAGTTCCTCTTTTATCATTCCTTCCTTTCTCATAGCAGTTTGTTCCAAATAATTTTCCCTTTAAATGTATTGCCCTTACATCCAGTTTTCTTTTTTTTTTTCTTTTTCTCTTTCTTTTTCTTTTTCTTTTTCTCAGAATCTATGTTTCTGAGCTACCAAGTATACGGAAAGACTTCAGGAACCTTCAGTGATATCATTGTTCCCTGTCACATTTTTTTTTAATTTCTTCAGTTGTGTGTGTCTGTGTCTGTGTGTGCGCATGTACATGAGTGCAGTACCCATGGAGACCAGAAGAGGGAGTAGAATCCCCTGCAGCTGTAGTTACAGGCAGTTGTGAACTGTTCAATGTGCGTGCTTGGAATTGAACTCGGGTCCTCTTCAAAAGCAGAAAGCACTTCTAAAAGCCGAGCCATCTCTCCAGTCCATCTCTGTCACTTTTGACTAGATGGAAAAATATCTCTCCATTTCCAGTTCCTTCCTTAACCCCAATTACATAATGGTTTCAGTCCTGACCCCAAGAACTGACTTAAGGAGGGCTTCCTGGCACCCCTCCTGAGATGACCCAGGGCTCACACTGCAAGCCACACATCCTGGGAAAACTCTTATCTGAGGAAGCTAAGTGGGTTGTTCATCTTGGCCCTCCACGATTTCTAGTAACTTTCCCAAATCTTACTGAGAAAGCAGAAAGAAATAGAATAGAAGAGCATTGAAATAGAAACTGTGCTTCCATAGGGGTCCCCTGGGACCCCAAATTTACCTCCAGCCATCTGTCCCAGGTAAAGATTCTTGCTTCCTCGATTCCTTGATTTCCTACTGAGAGACTCACCATGATCACCATGAACTGCAACACAATCTTCTCAGTTATTTGGTTGTATCACCTCACTGGCCTGCTCGCCCTCCTGCTCACCCTCCCTCCCTCTCTCTAGCATTGCCTATTATTCCTGGGGCACTTTTCCTTTCTCACCCCACACTCCAGTGTAGAAAGTAAAGACAAAATCACAAAGCCTGAGCAAAGCAATGCTGTGCTGAATCTTCCTGACTCCAGCTTTCCGCTCAGAACTTTTCCTTGGAAGACACACATGCACTGCTCACATCCTCAGCAAGCTGAGGACCCCCTGACTCTCAGCTTCCTGGTGATTTGCTCAAGGCCCCACTCTTTCCAAAGGCGCCATGCCTCATTTAGAGATGTGTGCCAGAACACAAAGGCTCAGAAATTCCAGATTAATAGGCTGAGGAGGTGGCATAGATACAAAGCACATTTCAATGTAAGTATGAAGGCCAGAGTTCATATTTCTAGAAACGATACAAAGCACATGGCAGTAGCATTAGTCTGACCCCAAAGCTCCTGTGCTGAGATGGAAGGTGAGTCCAGGAGAGACTCCCTGGAAGCTGGCAGATGTACTTCTCCTAGTTTGCTTTCTGTTGATGTGAGAAAATACTGACCAAAAGCAGCTTGGGGAGGGAAGGGTTGGTTTCATCTTAGACTGCCAGGTAACAGTCCATCTCTAAGTTAGCACGGGAACCCAAGGCAGGAACTAAATCACAGATCATGAAGCAATGGAGCAAGACAATGCTGCATACTGGCTAGCTCCCAGACTTATGATCTGCTACCTTCCTTATACCTCTAGGACCATCTGTCCAGCGGTAGCACTGCCCATGAGTGGGCCCTTCCATATCAAGTAACTATCAAGAAAACGACACACAAACAAGTGTCTCATAAAAGATAGAAGACAGAAGCCACACCCAAGGCTGACCTCAGACCTCTATATGCATATCATGATACAAGTATGCACAGACACACACACACACACACACACACACACACACACACACACACACACACGGTGGATGGGGGAGGGAGGAAGAGAGAGGGGAGGGAAAATTTAAAAAGAAAAGAAATTCCAAGTTGGCTCAGGTCACTCTGGAGGGCCCTAAGCATCCCACAGTGGTCTGTGATGAGGTTCTGCTGCCCTCACAGTTCAGCTGTCTTCTCCCTACATCTGGTTCAGAGTCCTTCCCTTCCCTTCCCTTCCCTTCCCTTCCCTTCCCTTCCCTTCCCTTCCGTGGGTGTTCACTCTTAGCCAAGGTCCCGCGACATCCTTATCCAAGTAAACCAGCACGCTCTCTTAGTGCGAGCGCCATTAGAGAACCCAGCTTGCGCTGCCATCTCAAACTGAGAGAACTTGAACTATTAAAAAGAAAAGTGTGAGGTCTCCGGGGGCCCTTGTCCTGTCTGCTTGCTGAGATAACTAGGGCACAGACTCAAAGTGTAAAATCCAAGTCTGGAGAGCCATGGACTATGCAGTATAGAGACCCAGTGGATTCTCTGTTTTTCATTTTTATTTTTATTTTATTTTATTTTTTCAGAGCTGAGGACCGAACCCAGGGCCTTGCGCTTGCAGCTCTACCACTGAGCTAAATCCCCAACACCCCCCCCCCCCACACACACACACACTGGATTATCTAAAAGGAAAACACACTGTATGTGGAGCGGAGTAGCAGCTTAAGTGACTGGATACAATAAAGCAGGGACTGTAGTAAGTATCAGATGGTAGTATCAGTAGGTAGAGCACTTGTCTACTGTGCCAGGGAGTTTTTGTCAATTTGAAACTAAATTCATCTGGGAAAAGGAATCGAGAAATTACCTCCATCAGAGGGCCCTGTGAGTGTGTCTGTGGGTCATTTTCTTGGTTAATGATTGATATGGGAAGGCCCAGTCCACTGTGGGCAGGGCCACCCCTAGGCATGTGGTCCTGGGTTACAAGAAAAACAAAACAAAACAAAACAAAACAGACTGAGCAAGCCATGGAGAGCAAGCCAGTAAGCAGCGTCCCTCCATGGCTTTTGCTTCAGTTCCTGCCTCCAGGTTCCTGCCTTGAGTTCCTTGCCTTGGCTTTCCTGATAATGGAAGGTTGTCAGCTGTAAGGTGAAACAGACCCTCCCCTCCCCTAAGTTATGTCTGGTCATGAGGTTTGCCACAGCAACAGAGAGCAAGCCATGCACAAATCTCTGGTGTCCACCCCCAGCACTGCATGAACTAGGCCTAGTGGTGCTCTCCTATAATCCTAGCACTCAGGAGGTGGAGGCAGGAGAATAACAAGTCTAAGGTCATGCAGTCACACAGAGAGCTCAGGACCATCCCGTGATACACGAGACCCTGTCGCAAAGCAAACCCAGAACGCTTAGGTATTTCTGACCTCCGCGTCTCAGAACATAAATAGGCCTGAAGTTGTTTTCCTTGTATCCAGCTGCAGAACTACAGAGAAGCTAAACAAACCAGTGAGCTCACCGTGGGTCCATCAATCTAAATGGTCCCGGGCAAGCCAAATCCTGATTCCCTGAAACTCAGGAGGCCCACGTCTGCCCTGCTACCTCTGGGGAACCATCTGCTCACCCATGGGTTTCCACTAAACGGGAGCAACTCAGGTCATGGCTGCTTCTTGGGGATGGATTTT
This sequence comes from Peromyscus aztecus, assembly GCA_902168405.1. NCBI lineage: Eukaryota > Metazoa > Chordata > Mammalia > Rodentia > Cricetidae > Peromyscus > Peromyscus aztecus. The sequence goes on along the minus strand of CABHPQ010162809.1, from coordinate 12,753 downwards.
GAAATCCCAGTCTACCTCTTGCCTCTCTGCAGGGGGAAAACAGAAAATGATGTCAACAAATAAATATTTCAGAAATCCTACATCACAAATTATTCATACTTTTGGTCAAGGAGGATTTACATGCTGGTGCCTCTGTTTCTCTCAGCTCTGTGTATTATTCAGGCTGTGGAAATTGAACCCCAGGCTAGAGGCCTGGAAAGGAGAACTGCTATTTTCTCTTTGGCTATAGAAACTCTGCACCATGGGGTGCTGAGAAGAAATGAGCAGCTTTAATAACTTCAGGGGACAGCTGCTTCTACCTAGCCAGTATAATGGAGTTATGGCACAGCATAAATCATGGGCATCCATAGGAGGGTGTCTGTTGGGGGCTCAGGAAAGCCTGTGACTCCCTTAGAACAAATCAGCACGGCTGGATTCCCTGGACAGACTAAGCATTTCCCCCACGAGCTTTGATCGCCTCTGGGCAGCCCTCCTGTGTCGGGGAGTATTTGTGAACAGACTCTGGGTTTGCCTGTGGCGCATCCATCCTGAACAATCACCATTAGAGAGAACATTTGTCACAGCTTTCTGAGACCCCAGACTTACATGCAAATACATGACCCAGGCAGGACACATCATCAGGACCAAGTCCCTCTCTTCTCTCCACCTGTCCTCGGAAGTCTTAGAAATGGACCCATGTATTTGTCATTGGCTACTAAAAGACTCGCCTGGGTCTGGGAAGATGGCTCAGTTGATGAAATGCTTACAGCACACGTGCATGAAGATCTGAGTTTGATTCCCCGAACTAATGTCAAAAGCCAGGAATGGTGGCACCTGCCTGTACCAGCACTGAGGAGACAGACATGGGAGGATTCCTGGGGCCGGCTGGCCAGCTACCTAGCCTAATTGTTGAATTTCTGGTCCTCTGAGAGATACTGTCCCAAAAAGCAAGGTGGAAAGAGATTGATGAGGACATCTCAACATCGACCTCTGACCTCCACGTGCACATACGTGCATACCCCGCCCCCGCCCCCACACACACTCAACTGATGCCCTGCTTCTTTCCTTCAATCCTTCAGTCCTCATCTTCTCGCCCCTTTCTAATACGACCTAAGGAGATCACAACGGTATCTGCCTCAGCCCTTAACACTCGCGGTTATTCAGACTCTGCTCCTGGGCAATTGAGCTCATCCAAGATCAACCCTCCATTGCTCCTAAAATAAATCTGGACTGGATGACGCCATTTGTTTCTAGTTCTTCAATATGACTTTTTAAAGGAAAGCTGTTTGAAAGTAAACTCGGGAAGGAAATGTCTTGGTTGTGTTTGGGCCCCCAGTGAATGACATCACAATGTCCTGGGCTCCTCGGGTCTGGATAAGAGATGGTTTTCTAACTGGGTGCCCACACCTCTCCCTTTACCAGTCCATTTCCTGGTGTGTGGATTATTCTTATATAGAGTAACCCAATTTGCCCCTAATTGTTAGTTAGTACAGGCCCTGCTGTTCCCCAGGCAGATTCTCATTGGCTGTCCTGAGGCCAGATGTCAGCTTGGAAACACATCTGGCCCTGGGTCCTTGGCAAACTGACTGTGACAGGTTCCCCTACTAGCTGCAGTGTCAGGGCCAGGTTTTGAGGTGATTAAATCCTCCTGCTTCCTGGCCTTCGCCCTGTGTTTGTGTTGAAGCCATTTCCCTGGAACCAGCCTCATTCAAACAGGCTGTCTACCTCACAGATGCCAACGCTACATCTGTGGGTTGAGGTTGCCTCTGCGATAGTGAAATGCCTCCTTGTGTGGGCCACTCGAGGCCAGAGTTACCACAGAGGAGCATGTGGAAATATGTGAACCTCTCATCTGTCCGAAATGGGGTTGAGATCTCATCCCTCATTGCAAATAATTGTTGGCTTTGATAAGCTTTGCTTTGAGAAGCTGAGGCTAGAGAACATTCCTTCCTTGTCGAGAGCACCTTTGCGGTGCAAATCTCACAACATGTGTGCACCAGGTGAAGATGCAGGTGAGGGAAGAGCAGCGTGGTAAATGCATTTGCATTTCTCAAAGACATGACGCCATGCCCTGGAGAAATAATTACAAGAGTGCTTTTAAGTGAAGCTTACTGTTGCTGATATGCAGATCTCAATGACCTCCCATGAACACAAACACAAACCCATAGCAGGTGAGGATTTCATTTGCCTGTGTACATGTACATGTGTGCACGCTGGTGGCTGTGTGGCTGGGTGGGTATGTGTGAGTGCACGCATGTGTATGCAGAGGACAACTTCTTGTGTCATTTTTCCAGGTGCCTTGGACCTTTTGTTTGACATGTGGTCTCTCATTGGCCTGGATCTTCACCAAGCAGGCCAGGAAACTCCAAAGATCTGCCTGTCTCTGCCTCCCATCTCCCAGGTAATGAGATTACAAACCCATGCCCACCTAGCTTTTTATGTACGTTCTGGGAACTTAACAAGAATCCTCTTTCTTATTTGGCCAGTGCCTTACTGACCAAATCATCTCCCCATCCCCTAAGTTAATTGTTTTGCTAGTAAAACTTGCTACAAGAGGAGACTATAGAAGGCTGGGATTCATCACCCCTGGAAAACTATTAAAAAGGCTAATTTGAGGGTTAGCCTCAGATGAGCTGAACCAGAAACACTGTGGGTGAGCCAAACAATGGCCTAACCACCCCACCCCAGCAGGAGAGCTGAAGTATGTACCCTTGGATTTCAAAACAACTGTTCTTTCGCTATCTAGGGCTTGATCTAGCTGGAGGAGCGAGAGGGCTGCCCTGGAAAATTCCACAACACACTTCACTAGATTCCACTCTGACTTCGCTCCAGTTGAATCGACACCGCTACCCTTCTTTCCTAAGATGCACTTTTGCCAGCTACTGTTAGCTGCTCTTCCACACTGTGAATGCCCCGATCACGACCACAGCAGGAATTAGCCAGTGACTTGCAGTAGCACACAGAGCTCTGTAGATACACTGTCCAGTCAGCTCATCATTTAGATCCGACTTCAAATACCTCCAAGGGATAAATATAAGCATCCCTGTTTCAGAGATGGAGAAAACTGAGGTTTCAAATAAGATGATGTAAGTATAGTTCTATGTTCACCCTTTGCTGTCCTGAGCAGCGTATTTTTAGTCTCTTTCCAGCCAATCTGATACCACATGCTTGACACCTCAAGACATTTTTCCTCCGAGCCTCATTCCATCTTGGCCAGGTACAAGGGTTGAGTATGGTTGTGTTGGGTTGGATTCAAGATGTCTCCAGCCAAGTCATAAAAATCCTCAGATAAAAATCATCCTGCAGAACAGAGTTGGTGATGCTGCCCAGTGTTTTTGAGGCTTAGGTAGACATGGGTGTCTTCTTCCATACTAACAAGATTTGTAACTGGTAGAAGTTTCTGGTAAGAATATTGTGGTATGATTTAGCTCTATGATTACACAGCTTGGAACTGACCAAAAGTAAGTAGTTGAGAAATGGTTAGAAATTAACATACAAGAAAGTCCCCTGCAACATTTTATATAGAAAAAAAGAATTTGCATTTCACATAAAATAGGGCAGCTAAATAGACTAGCTCTGTAAGACATTCTGTAATACAGCCATCTCTACTTCCCCCAAACAGATTAGTAAACAGTGGCCACAAGTCAAGTGGAAAGAGCAGAGTGCAGAATGTTACAGATAGTAAGATCTTGTTTTATTCAAAAACTGTGAGTTAGCATACAAGCATGTTCATAATATACATCATACGTGTGCCCAGCCAGACATATGCTCTGGAGGAGACAGAAACTGCCAATGTTTTAGGAATGGAATTTATTCTCACACCCATGAGAATAAAAGGGTATCTGAGACTAATTTTTATTATAAGTTATTTATTAATATAAGGGTAATATTGTGTGTGTGAGAGAGAGAGACAGAGACAGACAGACAGATGGAGTATACATGTCTATGTGAAGGCTTGAGATCAGTGTCTGATGTCTTCTTCCTTATTTTATGGCCTTGGTTCTGTCCACCTTATTTCTTTGAGACAGGTTCCCATCATCCACTCTATTTTACAAACAAAGAAAATGAGGCTAAGGGCTTAATCAGCTGCCCTGTGCACACAGGTACAAAACACCAAAGCCAGAATTCAAACTACCGTGTCTGTATTCTTCCTCCATTCTGAAACATCTCTAGAGAGATAAACTCTCCCACCTCCTTCTGTTGCTCCCCTTCAAGCATCTATAAATGATAATAGCATAAATGATAACAGCGTAGCACTCATTATCCAAAAAGGGCTATGGTCCCTGTGAGCAGCTGGGATTGAACATGTGCAGACATTACAGTGAGAGGACTTGGTGTTTGCTCCTTAACATCTTTAGCATAAAGGTCCTTAAGAGCTAAGGCTTTCAATAGTAAACGATCATCCAGTTACATTATCTTAGACCTTAGTAGAGCCTCATTAAATACTTAAGGCATTAATGGCCAACTCTTCCCAGGTACCGAACACATGGTGACCCAGGCTGGCCTAGCAACCTGCCAACACAGGTGCCCTGTGAGCAGCCACCCAGCACTGCCCATCCCGAATCCTCTCTACAATGCCCCCTACCTGCTTCTGGTTTCTGGCCAGGTCCTGAACCCATCTGTGCTTGACCTTTGGATGTCTTTCCTTCCCTCACTCATCCTCTGACCCGAGGCTTGATACTATCTTACCACTCTCCTCCCTGCATCCTTTCCACATCATTCTTGCCTAGTCTGAAGACACATAACGTGACACCCTCAGGGAAAGAGACACCATCACACTCTTCCTCAGGGATATGGATCCCAGTGCCTTCTCTCCGCTAACTGAAAACCATGGTGAGAATGCTAGCTAGTTGTGTGTGTGTGTGTGTGTGTGTGTGTGTGAGAGAGAGAGAGAGAGAGAGAGAGAGAGAGAGAGAGAGAGAGAGAGAGAGAGAGAGAGAGATCTAGTGAGGACCATGTGGGAAGAGAAAATACCAAGGGAATTCTCAACACCTCTAAAGTTCTCTTCTTTTCTCAGTGTGAAGCAACAGCCTGGCACCGTTTTCCTTACAAGAGTAGTCATCACGGCTTTTCATGAGGAAGCCGTGAGTAAGACCGAGGGCTCAGGAGCCAGACTGCCTGGGTTGCACTCCTGGCTCCAGCACTTACTGTAATAGCCAGGTGACTGTGGTAAGCCACTGAATCACATCTCAGAGCTATAAAACAGATGCCTAATGGTACCACAGTCCTGTCCCAATGTCGTAAACCATTCAGAACAATGTCTGGTGTATAATAAACGCTCTGCATCGGTGAATAATCATCGTGTGGTCACTGAAAGCCCCAGGCCTACTTCTGGGGAGACCTGAGGACAAGATACCTAGTTTGGCAAGGGAGCCGAATGGAGGAATTCAGTCACCTCATCTGTCTTGGAGAAGCATTCGTGTGGCAGCAGAGGTGTGACTACGCTTTGTGCACACCACCATCACCTGAAGATGAGGAGCAGAAAGGCCTTTGGGATGGTGCAGAGGCACCTCAGCCTTGAAATCCAGCTCGGTCCAGTCTGAAACCTGGGCAACCAAAGTCGAGTTTGGCCTTTGCCACGTTCCTATGCTGAGAGGAGCAGAGGAAATGTCCTTGGTGTCTTCCCCTCAGGCATCTTCCCTGATGTGACTGTGGTGTTCAAACTTCACCACCAATAGCCAGTATCAAACTCACACCATTCTCTCCTCAGGGTGTCTGTGCTAAGAAAAAAAAAAAGACTTTTCCTTCATGATTCTAAGCAAACACCAACATCTAAAAGCAGTCTCATTTAATTAATTCTCCAGATAGTGTCTGGAGCAAATGACATGCTTGTATTTTAACCTTTATTCCCTAGGGGGACCTTTTACTGCCTTTACATGGTGTTTTGGTTTTGGTTTTTTAAACTGTGGTTTATCACATTTAACAGTTTAATGAGCCTAAGCGAGTGGAATAAACTCTCTGGTAATCTACTGGTATTGGGGGGAAATGGTGAAGGGCTAAAACTTCAGGAAGGGAATCGGGGGAGTTGCCTTTACTGGGGAGCAGGGTGGTCATGTGGGAGAGACCTGTTCCATGGGAAATCAGGGGACTGTGCAGGATATGTTATATCCCCCTAAGCAACTATTAAGAAATATCTTATGGACAAATAAACACACAATCTAGGGATTCAAGAGAAACCCAGGATAGAGATAGAGGCAGGGGAGTTGCCCATGTGCAAGTAGTATTTAAAGTCAGGAGGCTGATGAGGTCACCAAGAAAGTACACATAAATAAAAAAGAAAAGATATTCAGACAGTGAGGTCATGTTTGAGAACTTTGTAATCTTATCAGGCCCATCAGATGCCCAAGGCCCCTTCATATGGAGGGAGGGAGCCTTTCAGAACCTTCTGGACATTCCATCAGGAAGCTGCCATTCCTTCATTCAATTCATTATTTATTGACTGTCTATGGGTACCAACTTTCAACCTGAGAGGAAAAAGGGAAAAGAAGGAGATTCATGGAAGGGAAAGAAGAGTCTCACTGGTATCTGTAAACTTCACAACTGATATTATTTCCCCAGGCAAGACCTGTGGTCCAGGCTCTTTGCTACATGATTTAGGCTCAGCAAGGACACTCTGGGTAGAAGATGTCTATAGGACTAGGTTTCAGGCCTTCACACCACCACCCCTGCCTCCCCAAAACTGTGACCACAAGCTTGTCCTATAATGCCTGGCCCTTTCACGTGGGTGCTGGGGACCTGAACTCTGGTTATCATGCTCGAGTGGAAAGTGCTTAACAACCTGAGACATCCCCAGCCCAATATCTTTATAATTATATAACAGTTATCCTTGAATATTTTTAATTCATGTATGCTTTGCCTCCCAGGGCCTTGCCTAGAAGGGAAGTATTTGTGTTAAGCCAATACAATACTCTTCCTTGAGTTTTGACAAAATTATATATTTCTCCTGACGTACAAATGAAAATTTAAATCCTACTGTCATGAGTATAGCTAGTCGAGTCCGTGACTGAGTGAAGGATTTTTTTGGGTTAAGCTTGTTCTCAACCTCAGCAAATATATAGTACTAAGCTGAAGAATGAAAAGTCCATGCGGCCAACCCCACCTCCTGAGGCACCTGGGAACTGGGAACAGGGGGGTCATTCCCTTCCTGTAGAAGATGCAGAAGTTGGTAGTGTTGACCTAGAACCACTCCTCACTGCTCTGTCTTCAGGAGATTGTTTCTAAATAAAACTGAATAGCAGCAGCTCATTAATAAATTAATGCAGGACTGTTTTTAATCATTTCTCTTTTTCACATTTATAACTGGATGGATGTATGTGTAAGAAATGATACTCTTGGTTGTCTTTGCAAAAGTCACAGGAGGAAAGCACCTTTAGCGTTTGTGTAGGATAAAGTGTCCCTCTACAAGCTGGGAATTTTGTGATGAAATCTTAAAAATATAAATGAACGGCATATGTCCTTGATTAATATTGTCTTCCACTCCCAACAGTGCACACACATAAACACAGAGGAGAATATTTTAATGGCAAAAAGACAGCAAAAGCTTCAATTCTTTTTCTTATGATCCTTTCACCTAAGGCTAGGTTTCCCCAGTCCTTATGACTGAGGACGGGGCTCCATGAGGCGGCAGAGAACCATGCCCCTTGCACCGCTCTCCAGATGCACAGCAGGAAGACTCCTTCACTTCTCCTAACCCTGCTTTCCCCTGTGTGGCAAACATAATGGGGAGGATGACAGGATTGTCTTTATGGGGAAGGAGTACTGGAAGAGTGTGCTTGAAAGGACTACAGAGCATGGGACAACAGGACTACATGAATCCTGCTCTTACGGTACATCCTCCTGCACACGCGCCTGGAGTCCTCAGCCCTGTGGTCAGGTCCTCCCCAAGTAGTCCAGCCAGGAAACCAGACCCAGGTGGAGACTGACAGTGAGAGGTGGTAATAAACGCATGCATTTTCTCCTCACTAAAACTGTGTGCAAGGCATACTGAACAGCAATGTTCTTCCTTCTCCAAAGCCTCCCTCCAATTTTCAGTACCATGACTTCCTGGCTCCAGTCCTCCTTGAAAAAGTGAAAGATGTTGAGGTGGCCAGCCTTAGTGCCTTGAGCCTCTCAGTAAGCAGGTATCTGTTGACCTTCTGGGGAAGTCATTTGTGGAGGTCAATCTAGGAAGAAGCATTTGCTTGATGAGCAAATCTCATGCCCGCTCTTGCTCTGTGGCTGGCTAGGTCTCCCCCTTCTCTCTTCTTTGAGCTTGCTGCCCTGCCACACCACAATGAAGACTCAGAGTCTGGTACATTGTTCTCATCAGTTAAACCCCAACTCCTGAAGCCAGGTTGGGACTTGCTCATTTGGGGATCTTTCAAGTCAAGCTCAATGCCTGACACCAGGGGAGTGCACAATACTGTGATGAAATAGACCTGAAGGCATCATGGGGTTCCATGGAAATGGAACGATTGTCCAGGGTCTGACCCCTGACCTCAACGGGCCATTTCCTGCCAACTGTTTTCTCATCTACAACTCATCTACAAATTGGAGATAATCCTTCTCACCTGCCTTTCCTTCTAGCGAAAGGAGAACAAGATGAGCTGGTTCTGAAGAAGCTTTGATGGAGGAGTTGAGAAATAACGCACAATTATTTTAAGATACAAAGAGGATAAGGCAAGGGTGCATCCCTCATGCCCGTGTGAGCATTTCCTGGTGATGTGGAGTGGCTGACTTGGCTCCTTTTCTCATTATTATAAACACTCGATCTCTCTTTCTTTCTTAAGTGTGTGTGTGTGTGTGTGTGTGTGTGTGTGTGTGTGTTGTACTTTATGAATTCATGTATGTGCAGAGGTACACACCTATACACTCATATGTGGAGACCAAAGGAGGACATTTAGTGTCTTCCTCCATCATACTTCACCTCATTTTTTAAGAGAGGGTCTCTCACTGAGCCTGAAGCTAGGGGATTCAAACTTATGTCCTCTTGCTTCCATAGCAAGTGCCTCACCCAACTGAGACATCTCCTCCAGACCTTGCTTTCCCTTTAAATGCATATAGACCAAACTCCAAAGTTGAATAAGACGTTACCATTCATCTAAGTGCCAGAGTCTCCTAGAGAAAACCAGACTATGGCCCTGAAGCTATGTAGACACTGTGTGCTCACAGAAGGACACCTGACCCAGCTCACCATACATGGTGGTCAGGAGGTAATGCCTAGGGCAAGAGCAGGAGCCAGTCTACTGAAATGAGAAGGAAACCATTGCAGGAAAAGGATGCTAGGGCAAGAGCACAAGACAAGAAAGGCATGATTCTGTGTCCCATGGTGGAAAGTGTTTTTGTCTTACACTATTTTGTTTCATTTTAATGAAGTTTTAAGGAGGTCCTGCATGGTCCAGTTCACTAAAGATGCCTGGCTCTTTCCTATATTGTCTTCTTCACTCTTTTCTTCTTCTCATTCTCCTCTTCCTGCTACTCCTCCTTCCTCAACTTCCTTCTATTTCTTCTATTTCCTGTCTTCCTTCTCTCCTCTTTCTTCCTTCTCTCTTTCTTCCTCTTTCCCTCACTTCCTTTCTTCCTTCTTCTCTGTCTTTTTCTATTCATTCTGTTTCTGGTCCTCCCTTTCTCCCCCTTTTATATTTTCCTCTTCCGTCTTCTCTTTTCCTCCTCGTATTTCCATGCCCCTGCTTTTTCTATTTCTTTTCTTTCTTGTCTTCTGTTTTCTCTCCTCTCTTATCTCTTTTCTGTCTCCTTTTCTCTTTATCTTCTTCCTTTCCTTCTTTCTCCTCTTTGCTCTTGACCTCCTCTCTTCTTCTTCTCCTCCTCCTCCTCCTCCTCCTCCTCCTCCTCCTCCTTCTCCATCTTCTGTGCCAGTCCAGCAAAGAAGGGAGCCAAGGGTGGTGTACTGGTAGATCTTGGCATGTGACAGACCTCAGGGGTCTTTCACAGCAATGTGAAGGGCCTAAACTTCATTCAGAAGCCCTGGAGAGCTTCTGAAATGCCCCCTGTAGGGTCTTTGTTACTGAAGTTTTTCTGGTCCTGCCCAGCTCCTGTGGCCCTATGGCCACTTGGCCCCAAGTAAACACACAGAGGCTTATATTAATTAAAACTGCTTGGCCATTAGCTCAGGCTAACTATTGACTAGCTCTTAATTACACTTAAATTAACCCATAATTCTTATTTATGTTTAACCATGTGGCTTGGTACCTTTTCTCAGTTCTGCCTTCACATCTTGTTTCCTCTGTGTCTGGCTGGTGACTCCTGCCTCTTCCCAGAATTCTCTTCTCTGCTTGTCCCACCTATACTTCCTGCCTGGCTACTGGCCAATCAGCATTGTATTTATTAACCAATCAGAGCAACACATTCACAGCATACAGAGTGATAACATTTTTAAACAAGTTGTTGCTCTTTAAAAGTAGGTTCATTAATCTACCCTTTCATCCTATCATATCTATACTATCCCCTTTTCTTCCTTAGAAAGAGCTAAACATAAAAAAAGAGTTATGGGTTAATTTAAGTGTAAGAGCTAGTCAATAGTTAGCCTGAGATAATGGCCAAGCAGTTTTAATTAATACAAGCCTCTGTGTGTTTACTTGGGTCCAAGAGGCTGCAGGGCTGCTCAGACCCAAGTAAACACACAGGAAAAAAATCAGCTACAGGTCTCAATTAGAGAAATTGACCTGCTTTGTAGACTTCGTTGGGTCTTTTCTGCAAAGAGCCAGATAGGAACTACTTTAGACTCTGTGGGTCATATAGTGTCTGAGCAACCACACACCCTAGGAGTAGTGTGGAAGCTGCCACAGACAGTGTGTAAACAATTGAGCTTGGCTATTTTCCAGTCAACCTTTATCTGTAGACACTGAAATCTGAGTCTCATATAATTAACGTATGTCACAAGAATATCTGTCTGTGCCTACCCTTCTAACCACTTATAAATGTGCAAACCATTCTTAGCTTGTGGGCTGAACACAAGCAGGTGGTGGGCTGGATTTGTCTCAGACCTTTCTTTGCCTGTCTCTGTTTTGCGTGGATCTGTCTGGGGGATGAAGATGGAGGTGAGGTAGCAGGGCTGAAGGTGGAGGAAGAGCCACTTAGAAGGCAGCCCAAATGACAAAGTCAAGCATGACCCAAGCTTTGGGAGGAAACGGGAGACAGGAATAAGGTTAAAGAGACTGTGGGCATTGGATGTGGGGGGGGGATACCACGGTGGAAGAGCAAGTCAAGGGTGACTTAGCAGAGAGAGAGGCATGGGTAGTGACTGGGAATGGTGGATACTAGGAAGCATCAAGACACCCTCCTCAGTAGCCTAGAGCCCCACGTGAGATGCTAAGATCATTGTCTCCCTGGGAATCCTGTCCACTGATTAAGAGAACACAAAAATTGAAATGGTGAAGCGAAGGCTTGCGCAGTACCCCTTGGAAAGAATCCAACCTCCTCATCAATACACAGCATAACGCCAAGAGTCAATCCCTCACTCGCCCCATGGGAGTGTGGGAAGAGTGGGAAGAGTGGCTCCCTCCTTTGGTTTAAACTGCCCAGGTCTGATACCACTCAGCCACAAAGACTGAACTCTGGTTATGCACGCCTGCATGAGGTAGGGATACCTTCGGAAGGAATGTGGGTTTTTCCATAATTGGATCATATAATTGTGATCAAAACTGGGGTGAAGGAATTAGTTGTTCTCTTACAGACAGCGCCTCATACAAAAACATCCTTCCTGTGCATTTGTTTGCTGAGATGTTTCTGTTCACATTTCCTAAGACCTAGAACAAGGCAGAGAGAGAAGGCGAAGGAGAGGGAAAGAGAAAGGAGGAAGAGGAGAGACTGAGGGAAGGAAGGAGGAGAGAGGGAGGGGAGAAGAAGGAGAGAGAGAGAGAGAGAGAGAGAGAGAGAGAGAGAGAGAGAGAGAGAGAGAGAGAGTAGTCTTTAGGGAGAAAGAGAACCACTTTAGTCCTGGCGCACACTGCAGCATACACACAAAATACTTTTGTTCCAAAGCCAGCAGCTCCAGACAATGAGCCACAGGGCACCTTTGAGCAGCATCCCCACTGGCCCGGAGCTGACTGCATTGAGAGCCAGGAGCCCAAAAGATGTCTGCGAACTGGTAAAAGGATGAAGTTCCCTTATGAACCCCCACATGGGAGGTGTTTCTGTGCCCTCTTTGAGGTGCCCCTTCCACCCTTAATTTGAGAGAAGATTGATTCCATTCTTCTGGAAGCAGAGAGAAAAGTCTTTTGAAGAGCATCCCTCCTGGTGGACCCCCGATGTCTGCAGTCAGGTAGACAGGCCTTGTTGTGAGCAGCAGGAGCCACTCCCAGGATGCACAGACAAGCCACGCTGGCAGGAGACATTTGTTCTGGTGGGGCCCCTGAGGCATGTCTGGCTCACCCACAGAGTAACTTTACTTTCAATCTGCCCCTCAACCCCACCCCACCCACCACCACCACATGTGGCTACACCAAGTTGCTAGCTGAACTAGTCACTTCCTACAGAAACATTCTGAGTGGCTTGTTCTGAGACCCTGCATCTGGTCGTGCCCCTGACCTCCCCACTCTGGGCATATTTGTGTGCGCATGTGCACCCATATGTGGAAGGCAGAAGACAAACTTAGCTGCTGTCGATCCTCAAGCACTGTCTACTTTTTTGTTTTGTTTTGTTTGGGGACCTCACTGGCCCAGAGCTCATCAAGGAGACCAAATTGACTCGGAGTCGTCCACCTGTCTCTGCCTCCCTAGATCTGGGATTACAAGCATTCACCACCAGGCCTGGCTTTTTCACTCAGGATAAAGCTTG
>CABHPQ010162808.1:43704-90884 GCA_902168405.1 Peromyscus aztecus | reverse complement strand
CTATATTGTACTGTTCAGAGCTCAACATATGCTTTAAAAATAGTCTATCTTATCTAGGAGAAAAGGCACTGTGGCTTAAAACGTCATCACGTCATTTGTCTTACTGACCTGCATATAGCATCTTATATTTCATGGCTAATTGCTCAGATACTGACTACAAGAAAAATACCTTTTGGAGATTCTGATTAACCTATGGGGAAAGAATATTTTCCTGACTACCCCTTCCTTCTTGTAGTCTATTCTTTATCAGAGGCTGTCCTAAGGGGCTGTACTTTGTGGTATTTTTCCTAACTTCTTTAACCTGTTATCTGTTTAGTTTACATTACCTTCTCATCCAAATAAGATCACCCTATGTACATTGTACCACTCCACAATCTGTCTCAATGTTTTCAGATACTATTGCCATAATAGTTTTATAATCTATATAGAAGTATGTCATTGCTCTTCCCTTCTCTGTTTTCTCCTTGTGTTAGAGACTTAAGCTAAATCAACTTAGCATATGTAACATATCATGGTGGGGTGCCATTTAACAGAAAATCCATATAATAGCTACTAGAGGAGAGCTGCACAAAGCAAAACTTCCTACATTTTGAACTGAAAATCAAGTGAAGAATGACTGGTCGAATAACTTCTTAGAGTCCTCAGCTAGTGAGGAATGTTGATTTAAATTCCACCCTAAGGGGAAAGGGATTAGACTGGGTGGGGTGAGGACCATTCTAAACAAAGATGCTAAGAAGTAGCCAGTGAATGTGTTATGTCACATGGCCCCAAGGCCTCTTTCTGGGAGCTCTAAATATTGGAAGAAGAGTATGTAGGTCTAAGAGCATTGCTCACTAGCCTTCTTCTGCTGGCAAGCTAGTCAATGCCCCTTACTTTGTACCCTAGTCTGAGGAAAGTGCAAGTATAAGGATGAAAGAATTAAGATATTTTATGACTCTTACTTTTTCAATCTGTCTGTGGGATAAGAGGAGGCTTGTCAGTAGAATCATAGAAGATCACACTGTTCTTATAATTAATAGGACACTGTGATTGCTCAAAGAGAAAAATCCATCCCATGTAGCATCAAATACTATTGAACACAAGTATATCTGTGCACATGATGATCATACTATTTTATGAATATAAAACCTATAACTACAGTGCTGTAGGATGGTCTGTATGTCAAATTACTCTGATTGGTCAATAAATAAAACACTGATTGGCCAGTGGCTAGGCAGGAAGTATAGGCGGGACTAACAGAGAGGAGAAAAGAACAGGAAGGTGGAAGGAGACACTGCCAGCCACCGCCAGGACAAGCAGCATGTAAAGACGCCGGTAAGCCACGTGGCAAGGTATAGATTTATGGAAATGGATTAATTTAAGCTATAAGAACAGTTAGTAAGAAGCCTGCCATGGCCATACAGTTTGTAAGCAATATAAGTCTCTGTGTTTACTTGGTTGGGTCTGAGCGGCTGTGGGACTGGCAGGTGAGAGAAATTTGTCCTGACTGTGGGCCAGGCAGGAAAACTCTAGCTACACCACAGTGTTTGAACAAAGTGGGTAGATAGCAATAACTTGGATCCTTGGGAGGTTCTCCTTTGAGCTGTAGATCACCCAGGTCGCTCTCAAAAGCAGGGAAAGTGTGAAAAATAAGCAATCCATTAGGAGTGATCAAAGACAAACCAACATAATTAACCAAACTGAGAAGAGGGCTGCCATTCACAGGCAGACAGGCACTCAAGTATGGAGGGGACTTAAATTTAAAGCATAAAAATGACACTTTTTGAGAGAGTAAGGTCATAGGGGATCAGAGAAACTTTGTCAGTGTTCACAACCTGGTTGCAGCATATATAAATAAACTGAGTTTCTCAATTGGTATGCATTCCAAAGTGGCTATTATCATACTTATGTACAGGCTCAAGAGCTGCAAAAAGAAAAAAGAAAAGAAAAGAGAAATCCTATCACACTAAGCAATGCACTGCAGAAAATGTGATATACTTTTCTGGCTACCTTATTCTGTGGCCTATTGTTTACTGTTTGGATTTATAGGTTGATTTAGCTGACAGTATTCATAAGCAAAGGCAGCATTTTTAAAGCCCATGTCTTCTTTTATGGATTTGCACTTTCCTAGAAGAAACATTCCCATATTCTTTAATATTTTACTCCTGAGGAAGGAAGGAATAGTATGAGAGAAAAATGCCGTTTTATACAGAGCATGAAATCTGGTTTCTTCAGGGATTAACTGGCCAGACTCAACAGAACTTGTAATGGGAAAATTTGCATTTACACAATAGAAATTTCTATAGGATACACGTATGGGAGAACCAAAATGCCAGTGTAGGGCAGAGAAACACAGGTGGTTCCAGCCTCTGTAGCCACAGGACATAAGCAAACACTGACGGCACCAGCTGAAAGGACTAATTATGCCTTTATTGTTTTATTTATCATTTATTGTTTTAAAAACATTTTTTGATTATTTGAGAACTCTTTCACATGCAACTTACTGTTATCATATTTCCCCCCTCACTCCTCCCAGATCCACTTCTACCCCATTATTTCCCTCCCAACTTCACAGTTACATTTTTGTTTTTGTATTTTTTTTTTTTTTTAGAACTCACCAGGTCCAATTTGTTCTGCTCATACACACATGGATGTGGGACCAGCCACTGAAATGGGAAGGACCTACCAGGGGCCTCTCTTCCATTAGCAACTATCAACTGTCATTAGCTCCTCAACAAGGAGTGTCTCACATGAGACACTCCCTAGTCCATACAAAAAGGATGACTGATTTGATCTCATACAGACCTTAAGCAGACTCACAGCAGCTTTGAGGTCATGAGTCCAATGAAACCCATCATGTTCAGAGATGCTGTTTTGCCCTACCATGTGCAATCATTGAGCTTTCAAATTTTTCTGCTCCCTCTTTCACATTGGTTTCTGAGCCTTGGGGGAAGGAGATGGTGTATAAATGTCTGTCTCACTTATGACTGAGCGGATACTCCTCTGCACTTTGATCATTAATGAGTGTCTGTGTTAACCATCATCTAATAAACAAAGAAACATCTCTGATGAGGTCTAAAACCTGGACTAATAGAGGTATAGAGATATGAGTATAGATGGTAGCGGGTTAGCAAAACAATGGTAGTAGGCTGATACTTGGGGCCTGTGAGCTCCACAGCATTGATCTTGGTTGGATTTACAGTAATAGGCATGTGATTCCTCCTTTCAAATATGTCTTTCTTACAGTCAGAAAGCAATTGATTATCCCTATAATATTTGTGCTATGACTACATCTATTGACAAATCTGGTCAGGCTAGTTGTTACTTTGTAGCTCACAGAGTTCACAGCTGGATAAGATTATTGATACCTTTTCTCCCTTGGCATCCTAGAGAGGACCTTCAGGTCAATGAAAGCAAACTAGCAAGGAGGGAGCTTCCTGGTTAGCGTCAACTCAAGTTGTTCATGTTCTTTAACCAGAGTATGTGGTGTCTCCAGCAGTAGGTCTTACCATTAAGTTCTGGTACACAAGCAAGAGCAATGTCAGTAATTTGTATAGGTTTGAAAATTTCCAGAGCACTCTGATCTACCTGGCACTAGAAGGAGGGATGTATCTCATTTGGCATTGGGCTTCTTATGTGGCAACATATGGCTTCTGAGAGTTTCAGCAACCCTTGTGTAGGGTAACTCTTATTAAACTCATATTCCTGTGTATGTGTCTGTATATGTGTATGTAAATAATATGTGTATGTTTAATATGGACTATATATGAGTTTAATATGAGTTATATACACACATACATACACACACATATATGGGTCTTATAAATAGTAGGTTTCTACATGACTTTTTAAAACATCCCACCATTACTAACTTACACTCCCACCCTTCTGTCCACTTAAACTGTTTTTTTATTATTCCTATTTTTCCCTTCATATTACCCATCTTGAGATCTTTCTTTGCCTTCTCTCTGCAGCATCTTCTTTTTTAATTACTGACTTCCATAGGTACTCCAAGTTAAATACATACATGTAAAAATTTGGCACTAGGATCCTTATATAAATGAAGACATGTGGAATTTGTCTTTCTAGACCTACACAATATTTTCCAGTTCATCTATTTCCCAGAAAATTTCATTTTTATATTTTCATGGTGTTGGAATTGAACTCAAGCCCATCAAGCATGCTAGATAGATGTCCTACTACTGAGCTGTGCCCCTAGACCCTTTTCTTTGTAGTATTAAAAGCACAGAATTAAAAGAGGAGTGGTCAATTTCCTTTAGCTACTAATGGGGGACTAGGATTACTTAGAAGAAGCAATATTTGACAATGTCCTACTCATCCAGAAGCCCTAAAGTCATGTGTCTGTGAGAACAAAACAACTAGGTGAAGAAAAAAACCACTACGTTCAAGTCATCTCAGGTCAGTTACTGATCAATCTGATCCACATTTAAACTGAATTGACTACAGTTTCTTTTTAAACACAGAAATAGATAGCTGTAGATACTGGTTTGTTGTTTTATCATGACAAAATATTTTTTAGATTTTCTATGTAATTCCCAGATAAAGTATTGTGAAGTCTTTATTTAAAAAAAAGAGATATTAGAGGTTGGGAAGAAATTTCAAAGGTTACAGTGGTTGGTGGAAAAGTACGGAACCTAAACCCATGTAAAAAATCAAGATGCAGCCTGTAACTTCAGTTCTAGCAGAAAAGAGGTGAGGGAGGTAGAGACTTGCAGATGTCTAGGGCTAACTGGTCAGTCACACTAGCCAAAATGTTAAGCTCCAAATTCAGTAAGAGACCTGGTCTCTAAAAATAATGTGAGAAGAATACACAGTGAGCATCTATGAAGTTGTAAAAGAACAAAAATAACTAATAGAAAATAAGGTAGAGAGTAACATTTAACACTGGGTTCCACACATACTCATATGCATGAGCAGACCCACACACAAATGCATATGATTGTTTTATGCCTTCTCTGTCCCGAATTCTAAACACCACCACCCCACACACCACACCACACACACACACCCACACACGAAACAGAAAAAAAAGAGGGAGGGGGAGAGTGTTTATATTGCTGTAGAGAGAACCATAGAGTTAAGTATTAAGTAGCTAAAAATAAATCAGACATAGAGAAAATTCAAGACAGAAATATAGGTTTAATTATGGAGCAAAATATTAGGCCACCTTCCTGCATCTTGCTGACATTATTGTCATCTTACACTTGACTTCCATACCTATTAGAGAATGTATCATTTAACTTATGTTTTGTTAAAAAAAAACTGATATTATGCTTTTAAAAAACTTTTAGACAGGTTAGTAGATTTCAAGATTATTGTCATTTCTGTTCTTCTACCTCAAACTAAAACCTTAAAAAGTAAAGATAACTATATCTTCAAGGTAGAAATATATGCTTACAATCACAGGCAAGTCAGTTATTGATACTAATGTGGTCAGAATAACTACAGAAACAATCAAGAACGTAGTGGACACTGGCAAGTTACAAGTGACAAGGGGCCTGGTCTATAGACCAATTGCAAAAGTTTTCATGTATAGAAAAGAAAAAGGGTGGGAAAGATGATTTTTCTTAATTAAGAAAATTTTTATTCATTTTACATACCAACCACAGATTCCCCTCTCTCCCCTCCTCCTGCACCCCAGCCTGCTCCCCAACCTAACCCCCATTCCCTCCTCAGATAAAGGTAAGGCCTCTCATGGGGAGTCAGCCGAGCCTGGTACATTCAGTAGAGGCAGGTCCAAGCCCCTCCCCCTGCATCAAAGCTGTGCAAGGTGTCCTCCCATAGGTAGTGGGCTCCAAAAAGCCAGCTCATGCTCCAGGGATGGATCCTGATCCTACTGCCAGGGGGACCCTTAAGCAGATTAAACTACACAACTATCTCACTTATGCACATGGCCTAGTCCAGTTCCATGGAAGCTCAGCTGCAGAGACAACCAAACAAAACTAGTGGGAGGGAACTCATGAACTTTAGACCAACAGCTGTGGGAAACATTGTTATGGTTTCTATATATGTGAAAATGCAGACAGTACAAAAGGGAAATAGAGATTTGAGAAATCATATGGGTTTCTCAAAGTTATTATAGGATTAGATGAGTTAATATATGAAGGCAGTTGGAGAGCCACACACAATAGGTACTACATAGGGTTAGCCTATTTTCATTAGAGAGCAAGTATACCTACAGGGTTGAGTAAACAGCTGAAGTATAAAGTTTGGATCAAAATGAGGCTAACAGGCTCAGGGACAAGGAAAGAAGAAGAAATGAGGGAGTGGAAGAGGATTCTACAGATGTTAGAACAGCTTTTGTTAGGTGCAATTATAATGATGTGAATGTCTGGTAAGTTTAATATTTCTAGAGCTAAATGGAGGAGGAATGGAGAAAACAATAGAAGATTCATGAAAAGAAAGAGTGATATCATGAAAGGCATATAAGTGAAGGCACTTATATTTATCCCATAAGGATGATTGATAGGGAGACACTAAAGAGCTCTCGTCAGGGAAATGACGTGATCATATTAGATTTATTTCTGGAAATGAAAAGATTGATTTTTGAATATCTTAACTGGAAGATATGGAAAGACCAGAGGTCTATGACTATTTCTGAAGTTAAATGACTATTAAAGGTTAATGTATAGATAAAAAATTAATTCACCAAGTTTAGTTTCGTATCAATAAATGATAATTTAATGCCTTTTTCTAAGTGCTTACTATACTATGTCTCTATAATAAAAGATCCTAGGAACCACTGTGGCCATAATTTGGTTCAAATCTAATGAAAATTTTCAATAGAATAGGATGTATACAACACACAGCAACATGAACCATATACCAAGCAGAGTGCTTAATTACTCAGCACAATTTATAATAAGTCATCCACAAATTGTGCATTTAACTCTTTGCAAACAAATAATGAGGTGGTGCTGTATCAGTTGCAATGGGGTGGCACTGTCTCAGTTACAATGCTTCCACACCACCCCTCTTTCCTACCAATGTTCTACTTTCATCTATTGGATAGAGTTACAAGTTACTCACTTTCTTATTACCTAGCAGATAACATTTTACTTGCTTTCCAAATGCTTCTTCTTTTAATCCACACAAAAACCTTAATGAATTTGTTTAGCCTATATATGTGTGTGTGTGTGTGTGTGTGTGTGTGTGTGTGAGAGAGAGAGAGAGAGAGAGAGAGAGAGAGAGAGAGAGAGAGAGAGAGGTATGGAAGTTAATCAACTTGTTTGGGGTCCCCATATAGAACTCACATTTGGCCTGACCCCATGGAGTTGGATGCCAGTGTTATACTCTTAGTCAGTACACTGCACCTTCTCTCATATATGAGAAAACAATATCCTGAGGGAACTCTGAGAAACTTGGGAAACTCAAAAAGGCAGTATTTCCCCTTTTTTATAACTTGTTTCTATTCAGACACTGCTACAGATTTGCATGAGATAAAAAAAATGATTCAACTTGTTTGTTTAAAGGTTTAAAAATGAGTGAGGTAGTCTCTCAGCTGGCTTTTCCATTTGCTTCACAGTAAGTGCACAGTAGTCACCAAATGAAATAATCGCCACTCACTGTAGCATGAATCTTCAAAGTTCTCGCCGGATCCTCAGCTGGTCTTACTTCCTCAGACTGGAAGCCTCTATGTCCTCATATCCAAATGACTCTCAGCTGAACTGCTGCTAGAAGCCTGAATGCTTAACCAGGCCAATGCTTCTCCAGGCCAAATGCCTCTCCAGGGCAAATGCCTCTCCAGGGCAAATGCCTCTAGTTTCTGGTCCTCACACCTTATATACCTTTCTGCTTTCTACTGCCACACCCTGGGATTAAAGGCTGGTTTACTGGGATTAAAGGCGTGTGTCACCGCGCCTGGCTGTTTCCAATGTGGCCTTGAACTCACAGAGATCCAGAGGGATTTCTGTCTCTGGAATGCTAGGATTAAAGGCGTATGCTACCACTGCCTATCCTCATGTTTAATATTGTGGCTGTCCTGTTCTCTGACCACAGATAAGTTTATTAGCATACACAATATTTTGGGAAACACAATACCACCACAACTCACTTTTCCCTTCCTCCTTGTTTTCCAACAAATATGGCTGCTGAGCTGGTCCTGTCAGTAATTCCAAAGCCAAGCTATCACTGACAAAAGAACACTGCTAATTCTTGAATATATAAGGCAATAGCCAGGTGTGGTGGTGCACAACTAGGATAAGGATGAGACAGAAATATCTCCTGTTAGGGGCTGAAGGTTGGGGAAGGGCTATGAAGTGAGAAAAGATCAAAGTTCATAAGCCATTCTTGTAGAGCCCATTAACAGTAACATGAGAAAAAGTGCTGAGGCGTAGCATCCTTAGAAATCCTTTTCCTTCACTATCTTTTTGATGCAAAGAAAAAAAGTGGGACCCATCAAAGTAATTTTAATAGGCCCCAGGGATATTGTTTATCACTAACATTAATTACTCTGTCACAATTTGAAATCACAGAAATGGCAAGAACATTTTTAGTTACTGTATTAATTATTTCTGGAGATTTATTCCAGAATAGAGACACCAAATTCAGTAGACAGGAAGCATCCACACTTTAGCCAGATCTGCAAAACACAGTAACATCATAGGTAGCTGTTCCAAATCCTTCACAGTCATGTTTAAAAAGAAATGGTGCCCAACAAGAGTCAGTGTTGCTAGTGCCTACTAGGCTAACAGCCATGACTTTACTGGATTTAAGCACACTGAAGACAGGACAGTAGAGAGTTGTTGTAGCTCATAACTGTTGACATGCTGAGGAGCCTAGGGTACTAGTTTATGCTTGCTAGTGTATGCTAGTGTAAATACATTAATTTACAAGGATAGCTCATCTCATAGAATTTTGATTATCAGGGTTCTGAACCTATGTAACACTCTACTTGGGAGAAGAACAAGGTCTGCTTTGTTCAATAGCCAAACTGCTCGTGTGTGTGTGTGTGTGTGTGTGTGTGTGTGTGTGTAGAAAAAAACACACACAGTGGGAGGAGAGATGATCAGGAGGAGAAGGAAGGAAAGGAAGAAGAGAAGGAAGGGAAAAAGGAGAAGGGGAAATGCAGATGTACACATTATAAATGCAAAAATAGGAATAAAGATAGCTCTCTTATTGAGAGGTGTGTTTTCTGGGAAGGATCATAATTTTCTAGTATTTTTATTATGAAGTTTTCATTTACAATTCAAAGTATAAGGATATCAGGAGAGAGGAAGGTTAAGAAAGAGATGAAGAGCCAGCTGTGTGCATGATGATAGAATATGTTGATGGCAATAAAGAATGAAGAAAGATGTTTTGTACATGTGTATGTATCTTTTTATATTTGCCAAAATAATGAGTCTACATAAGCGATGTTCTCTAAATTTGTTATCCAAACACTTAAGAAAAATAAGTATAGATTATGTAACAATATCATGCTCTCAATATTTATAATTAAATTTCACTAAAACTTTTTATAAAATTTTAACCCTGACATCCTTGTCATATCTTGCCCTGATCCCAGTTAAGTGCAGTTAAGGATCTTGTGAATCATCATATAGGAGCTGAGAATCAAACCCCAGTCTTCTGCAAGAGTAGCAAGTGCTCTTAACTGCTGACCCATCTCTCAAGCCCCTCTAAAGGAATTTTTAAAGCTATTTCCTGTTTAGAGAATTTTTTAGCATACAAAGAATTAGTGTTTCTTTTTAAATTGTTTGCCCAAAGATTGTATCATGTCTAAAAAAATGTTACCCCTCTTTGCAGATATTTCAGAATATTAAAAAAAGATAGGATCTGTAACACCATATTTTTCTTTATCTTCAATCTCAGTTTCTTGATATTATCTCTGGATTATAAGAAAAAAAGAGGAGGAAGATAAGGAGGATGAGGAAGAGGAGGTGGATGATGAGAAAGAGCAGACACAATAATAAAAGCTGCCATCCTTGGTCTCCTTGGGGAAAAAAATCATAAATAGGAAAAAGAGTCCAGAAAAAAACCATGCCTTTAGAGGATTCAGCAGTAGGCTAGATAAACAGCAAAACAGAAGTCTCTTGGGTACATTTCTCATTACCAGGTCATACCCTCCTAATATTTAGGGATGTTTAAACTAAGATATTGGGTATTCATAGACTATAGTGCACTTATAAAAATCCTTTAATTACAATGAAAAGTATTTAGTCAAATGTAAGGAACTCTTTGAATTAGATATCTGCATAACAAAGTGTCTAAAGAAAACTGTCTTCTGGATGCATATATTCTTTAAGAAAGGACAAGTCGTAGACTGAGAGAACTTTTTTTCAAAACTGTATTTTCTGTAAGTCTTACATAATTGGTAGCGGTCTCTTAAAACTCAACAGAATGGGGCACAAGAGAGGACTTGGCAGTTAAGAGGGTACACTGGTCTTCTAGAGGACCTTAATTAGCATCACAGCACCCATATTGGGTTGCTAGCAACACCTGCACTCCCATGCATATTCCTCCACACAGTCACATACACATATACACATCACTAAAAATTAAAAATATAATAAATCTTTAAAAACTCAACAGTAAGAAAATTGAGTAGTTCAAGTTATAAAATGGACAAGTGACCTGAACGGGCAGCTTACAAAAAAGTGATACAAGACTGCAGCGGGCAGATGAGGGGCTCATCAGCAAATGCCAGTACAACAGAGGAGTCAGGTCTAGTGCCTAGGATGCTGCTGAGGGCGGGAAGAAGGAGGAGGGGGAGGAGGAGGAGGAGGAGGAGGAGGAGGAGGAGGAGGACTGGTCTCTCACTCCCAAGGAAAAGAAAAGCTATTAAGATCTCTTTAAAGAGAGTTTTGCAGTTTCTCACAAAACCAAACAATCTTGCCATGTGATCTAGCAAACTTCTTGGTGAACAAAATTATGATTTGCAAGAAAATGGATGCAACTGGAGATCACCACAGCAAATGGAATAAATCAGGTTAAAATATGTCACCTGTGTCCCCTCATTTGTAAATCTCAGATGCACAAAATCACACACAGATGACACCTCTATGGCACAAAAGTAGAAATGAGACTAGGAAAATGAACAGGAATGGAGAGAGGGGAGAAGGTGATGACAGGAGCCAATATTCTCAAAGTACATGAAATACTTATATAGCAATGTATTTATGAAATCCATTATTGTATGTGATGAATACCAACAAAAATGTAAACTAAAAATACTTAAATTTAATCAAAATAAGTCCCAAATGTTTTTCACAATGCTATTCATTGTTGTCCCTACTTAAAAGCAACCAAAACACTCTTTAGTAGATGAGTGGATAAGCATTCAATACACACTCAGGAAACAGAATACTAGCCAGCACTAAAGAGAAGTAAGCTATCACACCATGAAAAGTAATGAGTCTTGAATGTGCATTCTGAAGTGAAAGAATCCCACCTCTAGAGGCTTCAGAACTTGTGATCCCACTACAAGACATGCTGGAAGTTGGAAACCTACAGAACCAGTTGACAGTTAGAGGCTGTCAGGGGCTGGAAGAAAGGAGGGTGAGTAGGCTGTGCACAGCGGATTCTAGAGCCTGGAAATCTATTCTTCAATGGCATAATGCTACAGTGACAGATACAAGTCAAAATACATTGACCAAAAACCTATGGAATGAACACCACCAAGAAGGAGTCTCAGCATAGATACTAAGAGGTAATAATGTGTCCCTGTAGGAACATCAGACATAATTAGTGTACCACTTTGGTGTGGAATTCTATAGGGAAGAGAGATCATGTGAGCGTGGTCAAAGAGGGCATATGGGAAACCTGTACTGTGCTTAATTTTGCTGTGAATATAAAACTCCTCTCACCAATAGGTCTTGAATGTTTTTAAAACAAAAGGAACACAAAATTGGGTGGGTATGGGGGGCTGGATCTTAGAAGTATTGAATTGAAAATCAAAATATGAAACTTGAAACTCTCAAAGAACTAAAAGAGTAGAGCTAATAAATGTTTTTGAAACATGTTTGTTTCCCATTTTTCAAATGTGGACAAGTTCACAATGCTGAGCATTTCCTTCAATCTACTGTTACTTTTACAACATTTTTGTTTACTAGTTTGTATATGTGTGTGGTGTTGATGTATATATGTGGTGCACGTGTGTATGGGTGTATGTGACTGTGCTTGCATGCAGAGGGCAGACAAAGACATAAAGTGTCCTCCTCCGTCACTCTCTGCCTTTATCCCTTGAGGCAGGATCTCTCACTAAACTTGCAGCTTAAGGTTCTGTTTATTTGTTTGATTTTTGCTCCATGGACTGGCCAGCAAGCCCTAGAAAAGTTCCTTCCTGCCTATACCCTCACTCCCATTCCACACTATGATTTATCATAGGTGTGTGTGACCATACACAGTTTTTACATGGGTGATGGGAATCTGAACTCAGGCTTTCTTACTTGCTCACCAAGTGCTCTTACCCACAGAGCCATCTCTTCAGCCCCATGTTTCTTATTTTGAAATACTAAGAGCAAAGATTGGTGGAAAGCTCCTTTATATCCAGGCTTACCCATAGAGTAACAAAAGCTAGATATGCCCACAGCAACTGCAAGCTTAGGGGAATTATTGAGCCTGAGACCCATCAGCCTCGACAGTTTCTGTAAGTCAGAGGTACTAGCAAGAGTGGAAGCATCATATCTGGTGATTCAGACCACCCTTTTAGTCTTTGGCTTTGATTTTGATCCTACCTAATATTTTCCAGCTCATGGGAGAGTGTATGAAGGATTGCATTCACTGCCAGAGAGGAACTACGATGGACAGAAAAGTGATGACACTAAGAGTATCGGGGCGCAGAGTGTCCCTGTATGTACTTTATAGTGGAGTAGTCCTTTTAAACATGTGCACTTCCCAAATGATCTTGACCCACACTGTATTTTCTTTCCTATGTTTTCATTTGTTGGAAGATAGTTCAGTCATGATGTAGACACTTTGCAAACATATGGGATAAAGGAGTAGAAGAGATTCAGAAGGCATCATCACTTAGCTGAAATTAGTAACCAAACACTTTGATCATCAAAAAAAGAAGTTATGTCCCTGATACTCGAAATTTAGTAGTTAAGAGTAGTTTTCTATTTCATTACCATTTTGCTGCCATATTGGAAACCACATTATGAAGTCAGAAGAGCCATTCAACCATGCTTATTGAGCATTATGCATAAATAGCATGGCATTCCAAAATGTGGGTTGACTGCACATAAATCCTCTGTTCATAGAAACCAAGACAGCCCTGAAGAAGTTCATAATGCAATGATAATTTGAGACCCCTAGCAATGTGAGGAATTTGATGCCCTCTCCAAAGAGGTGCAGTCAGTTTTGCAAAAAGAAAGGGTAATTAGTGGCATAATGTAAAAGGAGCACAGACTATTAAAAACATGTTCTAAGAATCATATTAATAACATGTACAGTAAATGTGCTCATTTAGGGCTGGAGAGCACACTTTGTGGTTAGGAGTACTGGCATCTGTACTAGAGGACCTAGGTTCAACTCCCAGCACCCACTGAGTAGCTCACAACTACCATTAAACTTCAGTTCCACAGGAACCAATGACCTCTCTGGCTTCCACAGCCATTAGACATGAACACAGTGCACAGACATACATGTAGAAAAAAACATTCATATATAAATTAAAAATAAAAATAAAAAAATTCTGTCATTCAGTGCTGGCTATCATAGCTAAGTTACAGATGTTTGCTATTGTTCTGCCTTTCAGTGTTTCTCAAGTTTCCTCAATTAAGCATGCATTGTGTAGTAACAAGGAATGTTACATTTTGTGTTCAAAATTAAACCAAAAAGAAGAGTTCTCATTTTTATGGAACCAATATGAATAAATATATATTTATACACATAAATAAATATATATAATATACATGTGTATAAATGTATATCTATATATTTGTATTATTATAATATATATTATAAATTTGTAATATGAATATGTATTATAAATATATAAATATATATAGAGAGAGATTTGATAAGCTCAAAATACTTACTGGTAAAATAATAGTGGGAGAACATCAAGAAAACATGGAGATAAGACAATTATCTTTTCATTCCTACAAAACTGACAATTCCATACTACACATGTTTGATTCAACCCTGACTGTAAAATGAAGACTTAAATGCAGTCAGAACCAGGAGGGGGCAGCAAGGAGCTATCCATGAAAACAAAACAAAACACACACACACAAAAAAATCTACTCCTGAGGCCTTTGGGCTGGAAAGCCTCAGGAGATATCAACCGGGAGTGGAGGTTATAATCTTTAATCCAGGAGGCATGGAGGAAAGATGGGGCCACAAAAGGTCTAGAATATGGGTAACTCTGACTCAGGAACAGAACCGCAAGCATGACAGGATAAGCCAATTTAAATTCTATGTACCAAGAAGACAAAAACATCTAAACAGAGTTATCAAAAAAAATAACAAAGATTGATCTATGATAGTATATAGCAAAGGGAACCTAATGATTTCCTTGGTTCAAATGTCTGGAGGGAAGGTGACCAATTTCAAATGCTGATAATTGGAATGTTTAATGAAACCTTCTTTTACATATAAACACAAAATTCTTGTCTTTACTCCAATGTTCCTTATTATATGTCGAGGGAATCATGTGATTTCCCTAGCACAAGCGTGGATGCTCACATATAGTTCATTGCCCATACATGTTGCATGAAGACCAAGTCTGGAATCCATCCAACTACTTTATATAATTTAATCCTTTCATATATTGTATTTAACTCCTCCCAGATCTACCCCTACCTTCCTATTCCCCCATTTTAGTATCTTCTATTTCTTTGTCTCAATTTAATGGCCTGTCAAGTCTAATTTGTGTTCTCCATATACTTAACAGGTGTGGAACTGTCTACTGGAGCATGGTCCATCTACCATGGGCCTCACCTTTAAAGAAAATTGACATGCCATCCCTCAGAAAACATTAACTATCCATAACTCTTCAGTTGATGTAGAAGGACACGACCTCATTTCCCATTCTTTGCTAACAAATTGATTTGGCTTGATTTTGCAGGTCTTGTGCAGGTCTTGTGCAGATAACAACAAATGCTATGAGTTCAGAAATACAGCAGACCTGTCACATAGGGAGGAGTGTGGTACAGATGTCCTATTTGTAGCTAAGAACTCCACAAGGAATTATTCTCTGAATTTTGACTAGTTGTGTGTTTCTGTATTAACCAGTATCCACTGCACAAAATAAAATATCTCTGATGAGGTCTGAGAGCTGCACAAATCTGTAGGCATAGAGATGAATTTAGAGGGCCGCTTGATACTATGTCCACTTAGCAAAATTACAATAGTAGTTTCATCCCTGGAGTCTCTAAGTTCTCCAGCAATAGGTTCTTGGATAGATTTACAGTACCAGGCATGTGTTTATTTCTGTGGATCAGCCTTAAATATAATCAGAAAACAGTTGGTTACACCCATAACACTCATGACACTATTGTATTCACAGGCGTATCTAACCATGTTGGGGTACAACCCTTGGAGTTTTTGGTCACAGAGACCCCAACATAGTACAAGATTTTGCCATAGTTCTTGGTTTCTGAACTTGATAGTAAGACCCTATTGTTCAAGACATCACACATGTTGACCACCAAACCACTTTCATAAATAAAACCCTCTCGGTAATCAAATGGGCATCAAATTGTGAATTTACATTGAAATGAATAATTTTAATACCTAAATTTTGTTCTGAACGTCAACAAAACAGGTTTGCAATGTAAGTATTTTGAAACGACTATTTTACTATGCCTCTTTAGAGAGTATTTAGTCCCTTTTTCCCTTTCCCTTTCTGCTTGCATTTAAAGACAATGTTACCTGTGGCATGGGTCATAGAGGATGAGTGTAAATTAAAGTCTATACAGTTGCAATGCCTAAGCTTTTTATAATATAACCTCTTTAAGTAAATAACTTACCCTAAACACAATCCAAATAGCAAGAAACTTTACAAGATGATGCATATGATTAACTTTGGTTGTAGGCACTAAAAAATGTCAGGCACAATTGTTTGTCTTTACTGCATATCCTAATAAATCAAAAAAAAAATCTTAGTATTTTCATAGAGTACATTAAAAAACTGCTTGTCCTACCTCCTATTGACCTTTCTATCTGAACAAAAACACATTTTAAGTATTTATAATTGCTTCTCAGATTGTTGATGAATTCTATTTCACAAATTGACTTTTCTTACAATTATTCCTAAGGTCCTCTGCAAATAATTTTTAAATATATTTAGCATGCAAAATGCCTCACCAGACATTTGAAAAGAAAAACCTTTCAAGTGACTTATGACTAAATGCAATGGTGACTATTGAATATTTAGCCTTTCTCCCAAAGAGTCATAACATTTCATTTATCTGAAGTGGGTTAATGAGCCTGACTAGGCACACGATGTACAAATGTCTCTGGAGCAAATGGACAGATGTTTCTGCAAACAAAAAAGAAAACTCCACCACAGGGCACAGCCCTAGATACAAATCACCCATAGAGTATTCTGCAATTGTGTTTGCTTCTCTTTGAAAACTTTACCATTGAGATCCGTTAAATATAAGTTTGGATGGTTTTGTAAAAAAAAAAATATTAAACCAATTTATATAGATGATATGAATTGAGAATAATGGTGGTATATCACTTTGCAAATGAAAGGTATAAGCAACTACTTGCAGACTCTTCCTCTGTCAAGTACAAAAATGCAGCTTTTAAAGCCCAAATAGAGACTCTGTTGGGGGGAAAAGGCCTCTGGGTCAATTTAATATTGCCAAGAAAATTACAACTGTAATATGAGTACTAAAGGAACAATTTGAGCTTACTCAAATTTGTGTCTTTAGAAGGCAATAAATAAATTTATCATCTTGACAGTTAAGTCTGCCTCAGGTGCTCTGCACAGAAATAGGATACTCTGAGTGAATGTTTTCATGTAACGACTCCTCTTCTTGTATCTGCAGCATCGCTTTGAATTCAAATGACATTTGTTTTATAAAAAACATAAAAGAGGCCCTGATTCTGGGTCTTTGTGTTCACTGGTGTCCTAGGAGTTTTTCCTACATGAAGTAGCATGATCAAAGGCTTTAATAAATCATCACAGATAAGTAACAAGCATGGGTAGGGAACCCAATCTCAAATTCATGATCAAGGTCCCTCAAAGGCTTCAGTAATTCTTTAGTGGCTTTGCTAAGAAAGAAGGAGGAAAGTATTTTCTCCTCATCCTACCCCTATCCCCATCTGTATTGTGATGGATCAGGAAGACATTATTCCATCGACACCATTATGACAGACAATAGGGACAATTTAATTGGACACAAGAGTAAAACCATTTATATTTGTGAACTGAAGCACAAACTTTCCAAATCATATATCACCACACCTGTCATAAAGCTTTTAGAATTTGGGATTGAGGAACTTGAGTATAGAGAAATCAAATGTCCAATTCACAATGATTGACAACATGTTCAGTTTTGTAAACTACTGAGAAGAAGCATCCAGTCAATGGCCCGAAACCTCACACACAGGCAGTTGGAAAAAGGAAGTCTGAAAGTACTAACTGAATGAGACAGTACTTGCAATCCAGAGTTTCAGTTGAACCCAAGAATGTCTATTTTTAAAATGAAGGGTCAATGATCAATTGACAATTATCTATGCAATAATGATGTTGTGAAGTTTTTTCTTTCTTTTATTGAAAATATCTTTTCAGGCAATATATTCTGATTATGATTTCCCCCCCAACTCCTCCCAGTTCCTCCCCACATCCCCTTCCATCCTGTTCCATACCATTTCTGTCTCTAATTAGAAAACAAAGAGGAATCTAAGTTTTAAGTATAAAATAAGATAAAAAACAATAAGTCAAGTAGGACAAAACAAACAAATGGAAGAAAAATCCAGAGAAAAAGCAAGAAAAAGAAATACATACAGATGCAGAGACATGCACACTGACTTAACTGGATTTCCGTACATTCTGTGCTGGGAAGGCCATCTCAGGTTTGCTTGCCTTTCCAATACATTCTTTTTTTAATTAAAGAGGGTGTGTCTGGTGAGAGTATAATCATTGGTATAGGAGGCTAGGTATAGGATTTTCTTGTACTTAAATCATATCATTTTTATCTGAAATAAACAATGACTTTTACGTAATAGAATCAGATCTGATGTAGAAAACAGGTGGTGAAAACAAGCAGAGAGGTAGATTCCAGAAGAAATCCAGGCACCAAAAACGTGATAACATCATCTAATAGTAGCCACATTTGTGCCAAAATAAATGTTTTAAGTCATTTCCTCTCAGAGGTGCCAAATGTCTTGCATAGTTACCATATGTGTCATATTAGCTACTCCAATTGTGATCTCAAAAGCATTATTATGGCAAAAGCTGAGAAGAGACTTAGTAGAGCATAAGATCAGGTTGTCCACTTGGTAAAACTTGTTTAGGGACAGCTTGTTTATGAGTCCGCTCTGGTAGAAGCTACTATTGTCATGTTGTATCATTCTAAATAAGAATCTTAGAAATGAGTTCTACCATAAAAGATTGATTGTACCCAGCATTTATTTATAAATTGCATCTGTGACTCCTTAAAAATATTTTCTCAGGAATCTCATAGACACACACACACACACACACACACACACACACACACACACACACACATTAAAGGTCAATGCTATTGATCATTCTCCAAAATTTGACAAGAGACCCTATTGTTGAAGAAACACTGCATACCTATGGCATAGAACATGGAGAAATCAAGCTGGTATTCAACTGGAAGCTATACCCTTACGGGCTAGGTTCATAGTAATAGAAAGTACTATACATGTTAACAGGGGAGAAAAGTGCTCACCAGTCTCACTGGGCTACTGACCCTGTAAGCTATAATACCCATCTGCCTGCAAGATATGGATGTAATAGTGGCACCAATGTTAGTGTAGTAACTAATCAATTTTTGTTGTATTTAAGGCATGCTCTGTTAATGAGACCAAGAGACTGAGCCTAGATAGTCATGGGCCCTAGGTAAAAATATACCAATATTATTTTGCTAAATGGATATAGCAATAAATGACTCCTAATGTCATATTGCTCTAATATATATCATAGCATCTCTGAATCTCCATCAGAGAAGCTTCTTTCTGCAGCATATGGTTATTAACACAGAGACTCATAGCTGGGTGATATGCAGAGGCTTAGAAGATGTTGGAGTGCTCAGTTCTAAATTGGTTGCCTTTATCACACCCCTTACTCATGGCTCAGGGATCTGTGTGGAAGAAGGGGTGGAAAGATTGTTAGAGCCAGAGGTGGTAAGCAACTTCAAGGAAACAGCATTTTCCAGAGACAATGGAGGACATTCACATGTGAATTCACAAAAGTCTGTGACAACATGCACAAGATCTGCACAAGCTCAAGCCAGACAAAATTCCAGCATGGAGGAGAGGAGGTGATAGCTGCTGGATGAGGGAAAATCAGTTTTGTTCAGTGGAGTGACACTAGGTATATCAGGTGAAGTCTAGGGAAGACTCTATGGTCAGGAGAAGTTAACTACCACAAATGGGGCTCCATGACTTTTTATTAGTTTATTATTCCTTCTCCTTCTTCTACTTTTCATGTGTGTGGTTTGTTTCATTTTGATTTGAAGAAAGTAAAATAATGTTGTATTGGATGGTTGGGGGAGATCTAGGAGGAGGGGAGGTAGGAGAAAATAATCACTATATCCTATAAAATTATCAAAGAATGAATTAAAACATTTAAAAGGCAAAATGTTCTCGCAGAAAGACCACCAATAGGGCTGCCTCAATAATTACCTTTATCAAATGTAGACACATACAGAAGTAAGGTTGTGATCTGATTTAGTATGTAATGAATGAGTGGGAGGCTTAGTAGAACAGTGTCAGATGGGATTATTAGTAAAATCAGAGATTGTTTTAGAGCCTTCATTGAGGAACACAAAAGTCCTACCTTCTGTTGGCTTCAGATCCCACTGGCTATTTTCCGCCTGTTATAGGGTTATGGTTATGGTTATGGTTAGAGTTAGAGTAAGCTTTAGGAGAAGTTTCCCCTTCCTTTACTTACTTAACCGTTTATTGTAGCTTCCCTATGATGGTATTATTAACACCAATTGCTTCTACAGACCTAAAAAACCCACCAAAAATTTAGTTGCCATCACCCATAAAGGAATAGGACCTCCAAATCTTTAGCCCCAGCAGTAACTTCCACTTAGGATTACAATCTCAGTACCTAACTGGCACCTGGTATGACAATCTGCATGTTACTAATGCACTTTAAAAACATAAGCAAAACAGTGAACTCACATACAATATCAGATCTTTGAGATCCAAGACCTTTCCTCATCTATCTGAATATATCACAACACCCAGAACAAGGCCTAACACAAAAGGACCTTCTTCTATGTGGCTGAATAAATCAGTGACTATTGTGTTTACTCTGCTCTACAAATTTGGAGTCATTTAATGATACTCTACTTTTGGATCTCAAGTGGGTTATCTAGCATGTTTGTGGAGTGTATTAAAATGAAGCATCAGCAGCATTCTGTAAAATGTGCTATGGTGATATTGTGTCCCCCAATATATTGTGTACCGTAATAAACTTATTTGGGGTCAGAGAACAGAACAGCCACTAGATAGACATAGAGGCCAGAAAATGGTGGCACACACACACACACACACACACACACACACACACACACACATACACACATACACACACACCTTTAATCCTAGTATTCTGGAGGCAGAAATCCATCTGGATCTCTGTGAGTTCAAAGCCACACTGGAAACAGCCAGGCATGGTGACACACACCTTTAATCCCAGGAAGTGATGGCAGGAATCAGAAAGGTATATAAGGCGTGAGGACCAGGAACTAGAGGCTTTTTAAGCTTTGAGGCTTTTAGCAGCAGTTCAGCTGAGATCCATTCAGATGAGGACTCAGAGGCTTCCAGTTTGAGGAAACAGGATCAGCTGAGAAGTTGGTGAGATGAGGTTAGCTGTGGCTTGTTCTGTTTCTCTGATCTTTCAGCGTTCACACCAATACCTGGCTCCAGGTTTGTTTTTATTAGTAAGACTATTAGAAATTCTTCTACAATGTGCCAACA
The DNA here is from genome assembly GCA_902168405.1 of Peromyscus aztecus. Classification (NCBI taxonomy): domain Eukaryota; kingdom Metazoa; phylum Chordata; class Mammalia; order Rodentia; family Cricetidae; genus Peromyscus; species Peromyscus aztecus. The sequence continues at coordinate 69,800 of CABHPQ010162808.1, read as the reverse complement.
GTTTGATTTTTAAATTTTAAATAGTTTAAAGCAAAACATTTTCTTGATAACCTCTATAACATAGCTCATGCTGTGTACACTTCAAGATGTTCATTCCAGTCAAGAAGAGAATATAAGTCAAGATGGATCATGTCCCTATGGAAGTGGATCTGACTTACATACAATGAACAACTTCTGCTTTCTGTGATGAATGCAAATGACTCAAAATATTTTCATTTTCCACTAAATCCCTGTCACTTCCAAGGCAGTGCACTGCATGTAAGAACATGAACTCTCCCCTTCCCAACTGTGAAGGGTTCAGAAGTGTGGCCAAATGCTGGGACATTACAGTACGCACAAAAAGCCTCTATATTGCATCAAAGATTTCATAAATCATACAAGTTTTATTCTACATCAACCTTTCCCATTTGTGACAGAGATACTGATGATCAAGAAAGTCGGTTAAGATGGCGGCACACAAGGAAGTGGGAGAAACACACTGGAGTTCCAGAAATCTAGCCCTTCCCAATTCCAGCATCATCACAGAGAGAGGAAGCAGAAAATGAAGTTGTGCTCTCTATTTCAAAACAAGTACTTACAGGCATATTTCTTGCAGAAAATGTAGTCAGAAGGGAAATTGAATTTTGAGGAAAGAAGTACTATGCTTGAAATGTATTGTCAGTGTCCTCATGGTAAACGCTTGTAGCAATTTCCCGAGTTATCAGCTAATGGCATATACCTCATCTCCCATTAAAGGGCAATGGCAATTCTAGTTAGTGTTTCATCAACTGTGTTTAGACAGAGGAAGCTGGGTGATCTAATTACAAAGGTTTGAAGGCATTATTAAATGCTTTGCTTTTCAAAAACAAACAAGCAAAAAAATGACCAAGTTGAGAGTTCTCAAATGGGACCTATGAGTTCAGGGCTTTGTTCTCAGCTCAGCCTATAACTCACTATGATGTGTGGACATTTTCAACTCTTCAAACCTTGATTTCTCAATATAAAAATTACAGATAAACTGAAAGGTTATTAAAGTACCATTCAAGGTTTATGACTGAAAATGTTCTGTTTAAATTCAGGGACCCTAAATCCAAACTGCCTAGACACAAAAAATCCCAGTGTACTGTCCCCTTTATGTGACACTGACTGAGATGTCTTCTACACATGTTTTCTTCATTGTAAAACATCATACTAAAGGACCTCCATTATCTCTGTTAGTATATTAAGTACAGAAATATGCATTAAAAAACATAAATTGTCCTTAGCTTGCTAGATATTCTTTGTCATTACAACTATTAACTTTTAATATGTAATGTATATTGTAATCCAGGTATGATGGTGCATATATATAATTCTAACACCCAGGAGATGGCCAGGAGGATAATGAGTTTAATGCCATACAGGGTTATACAGTGATACATTATCTCAGGAAAGGAGAGGGGGTCACTATATCTCTTGAATTGTTTCTTCCATAGATCAAGTCAAAAAGGTTTCTTAATGTCTTACTACAAAGCCAGTGGATTTTATTCTCTCTTCTTTATCTTAAAATTGTGAAAGAGCATCTACCAATGTGTAATTTTTTACTTATACACTCTATACAGTTTTCACAACTGTGATCGCCTCTAGATTCCACAGTCTTCCTCATCCAGAGGATTCTAGCTCTTCCTTCCTTCTGGAGTAATAATGAGAGAGAGAGAGAGCTGTTCTCAGCTTGCCTTTCCTAAGACCTTGCCTTTCTACTTGGATCATTTCAGGTATGGTGAATAAATTGCTATAGGGTATTAGTTGCTTATGGACATATTGATATGTGTGTTTTAACATGAGTAATAATAAAAGCTTATCAGCACATATCTCAAATCCTCAGATTAGAGCCTTTCAGTCTAATAGGCTAAGCACATGGAGAAATCATGTTACTGGAAGAACTGCATGATCTACAGTAGCTAGCTGCTACAGGACTGCCAGGCAGTGGTGTCCTCCTTTCTGAAATTACATGCTCATTGCTCATGTTGATTTATTTGTTCAAAAAGGTCTAACCTTTTGCTGCCCTTAAAATGCAATCTGTCATTCTTTGAAAATCATATTTGAAAACAAAAATATTGAGTTCATGTTTGTATTTCCATATCACTTACAGTGGAAAACACAAGATAGTCATTCTTTATGTTTTGTTCTTTTCATAAAATGGGAAGATTTAGAAACAATAGTGTCTACTTTTCTAAAACAAAGAAGTTATTTCTAACCAGCTCCTATGAAGAAACCAAAAATTTAATTTTTTTCATTGAGCCAAGAACCACATGAAATACAATCTAAAACCAGAAGACAAAGACAAGGAGAGATGGTGTGTGTGTGTGTGTGTGTGTGTGAAAGAGAGAGAGAGAGAGAGAGAGAGAGAGAGAGAGAGAGAGAGAGAGAAACAACTGTACTTGACTTTTACTGGAAAGGAAAAATTAAATATGTTCATATTATTCCATTTGAAAGTTACTTCAAACCTACCCAAACAACAAACGTGTTTTACAAGACATGTAAGAACCTGTTGAATTCTGAACTTACCCAAAGAGCCCTCTGGGCAGAAACAAATGAATGAGCTCGTTTCAACTTGTTTCTCTTGCAATCATTTCTGCAAACATACCTTCAGAAATAAAGATGTATTTTTAGCAAGTATCACCCTTCCCTTTACTAAAACTATTAAGTTATTAAAAACTAAGTACATATTCTGTGAATCCATAATATACCATTTTCAAAGTCAATTATCTTGTTAATTTGAATGAATTTCTCTTTCCCCCTGGAATAAACATATCCTGGATGTTGCCAACCACTGTTTTACAAACATATCTCTTTCTAATTAGCCTTACTACAGAGCTGGTGTCTCAGCATGTATCATGCAAGGAAAAGAAGGCTGCTGTTATACCAGGGATGGAGTGGTAGAGAACTATCAGAGTTGGCTTTTATATAATTCTACTTTTGTAGATATTAATTCTTGTTAATTTTCCTGACATTAGAAATTAATTATATTATTTTGTGATTATATAATTCACATAATTATAGCATGCAACCATAGAACATGAGTGTTTAAATTAACTTCTGACATTTTAGTCCATATTTCTACTTTTACAAATTAGTTATAAATAAACTTATTTGTAGCTTAACAATCAAGACAATCACATGGCTTTCCCTCTTACAGTTTTGCATAATGTTACCTTGCCACCATGTCTAGATATTTGTTATACAGTTTAATTATATGAAAAATCTAGTTTTCTAGTTTTCAGGTACAACAAGCTTTCTATGTCTAGTACTATTAACCCATGATCTCTCCTGATTCTGTTTCTTTAACATCTAATATTGTAAGCCCCTCTAGGCACACAAGTGGCCTGGCCTCTCCCCTGAGGACCTCCAACTGCCAGGTTCCACCCACAGAACACTCTAACTGTCCTAACAGCTGGACCCAGCCCCAACCTACAGAGCAAAAAGCTCAAGCTCTGGACTCAAAGTCCCACCAATCCCTACCTTGAAAAGCTTCACCCTGAAATTCTCCATCACCACCTCCACAAGAAACTCTATCTAAGCCCCACTCTCTGCTCAGTTCTCTGCTGTTTCTCACCTGAACAGAGACTGCCAATCTCCTGATATTTTCCCTCTCAATAAATCTCTTGTGTGAAGTTTGTTGTGCGGTGTGACTTTGTGGTATTCCTTGGCTCCTGACAGCCAGGATACCTTTCCATTTGAGCTGTAATGCTTACAAACATCACCAATGGAATAGTTATGTGATGCATTTCCTCTCTTAACTTGTGGTTACTGTCATAATTGACATTGCTGTCTGGCAGTTCCAAAGTGTCCGTGGGAGAGTGACATACTTTAGGATAACATTTAACTTCAGGATTGGGTCAATTGTGAATTTCACACAAAACCCTGTCTCAGGATAAATGGAACAAATAAGAATGTCAGTAACTGCTGAATTAATGAAAATGGAGCAGCCACATGGGGCATAAGACAAAGTTGAATGCTGATGAAAAGTAGAAAAAAAAGGGGGGGCACTAAATGGATACAGAGGAATTAACAAAAGGGATGCTGCTTTTTTTTTCTCCTGGTGAACAACATGCTGGCCCCTTTTCTGAGCTCTGTTAATCGCCATTCTTTCTTTAAATTTCATGACAACTATGGGCCAAGATAGACAGCTCTGTGCTTAAAAATCTTGCTACTGTTTCAGAAATCTGTGGTTCAGTTCCCAGTTCACAAACACCTGTAACTCCAATACCTTCTTCTAACCTGTATGGGCATCAGCACACATGTGCACAGACACATACTTGTACACATAAGTAAAAATAAACCTTTGAATTTCATGACCACAGATTCCAATAAACATCTATTAGTCATATGAAGGCACATACCTCCAAACCTGATTTGAAAAACTGCTCTCACAAGTGCCTAAGAAAAGCCAAGATCTTAATAAGCAGTCCCTGTTCTGTGTGGGAGGCATAAAGAAAACATGAAGGTGGGGAGGTAGAGAAAGGAAGCTCAGAGGGAGAATAGGAGAGGTCATCTGCCTCTTCTCCTATGACTGTTAGGAACGTGAAACATCTCATTACCGCATCTGTACCTGGAACTTCTATACTTGGAACTGACAGAAGCCTTGTTTTCTACTCTATAGGCATGTCTGATACCTGCTTTGCTCCACAGTCTTTTCTCCATATCTTATCCATGTGGTGTGGAGCTGAACGTCTCTCAAAAGCTCGTATGTTGAAGACTTGGTCCCCAATACAGCAACCTTCAGAGGCACAGCACTGGAGAAGTATCGTATCCTGGGGGCTCTTGTCTCATCAATGAATCAACTGTTGGGTCATAATTGAATGGACTGTTCAGGAGTCATAAAAATTGCCAGAGGTGGTGACTACTTTCAGGGGATAGAAGGGCATATCTGGTCTCCAGTCTCTTGCCATTTCTATTTCTGCCTTGTATCCACTATGAAGTAAACTGCTTTGAAAACCACGTGCTCCCACTGAATCTTCATCTCACTATGATCCCAGAAGCAATGCAGCAAAGTGATTATGGACTGAAATCACTGAAACTGTGATCCATAATAAATATTTCTTCAAGTTGTTTTCCACAAGCATTCTGTCATGATAACAAAAACAATGGCTAACATATTGCCCATGAATGTTTATTACTCTGTGTTATATGCTATATTGCAGATTTAAGCACTTATGGGGGACTCTGATGCTATGCACTTTTGTCCACACCCACCTGTTTTACTCAACTAGAGTGGCCATCAGTGTTTTTGGAATTGTGTTTTGATTTTCAAGCTCCTTACTGAGTCCTGTCCCCATGTCCCTGTTTCCCCAAAACCCTCTCATCTCCACTGCCTTTTGCACTCAACAAAATGTGAAGTCAGTGTGTTAGCATCTGGCTAAGAGTCTAGGGATAGAAAACTGGCTTGGTTTCAAATTTGCCCAGAGGTAACTTTTACATACTTCACAGATGAAATATGCTTCATGTTTGAAATCACAGCTCCCTTGGAAGAGTTGGCCTTTGTTCAAAACTTACCTTTAATACCTATTAAGAGCTATTCTATCCCTTCATACCAAGATCTTTAAAGTACAATACTATGCAAGCACCAGAGTGGGTGGCCAAGTTGAGCCGTCACTGAGCCAGATGTAGAGAGAAAATGATAAAGCTGCCATTAGCACCATATTTACCTTTTTAAATTAAATATATATATATGTGTGTGTGTGTGTGTGTGTACACATATAATTAAACTATGATTATATAATTTTCACCTTTCCCATACCTCCCACCTGCTCCTCCCAAGTCCCTTCCCTCCAACTCCTCCCATGTCCCTGTCCATTCTCAAATTGATAGTCTATGATTGTTATTGTTAATATATATGTGTGTATATATGCATAAATTTGTAAATACAACCTGTTAAATCCATTTTTTGTTATCTATGTGTATATGGTTTCAGGGCTGAACACTTTGTATTATATAATGCATTATAGAGCTCCATAGGAGATCATTCTCTCTCTCTTGATTTTCATTAGTTGACTGTAGTTCTTTAAGGTTGGGACTCCATGAGAATCCACCCTTTCCATTTTAGCGTATCTATTAATATTGCCATTGTTCAGATCTCCTTTATGCAGCCAATACTAGGAGAGAATGCTTCACAGCAGACATTGTGATACTCTGGCTCTTTAAATCTTTCTATCCTCTCTTCCACATGTTCCCTGACCCAAAGAAGCAGGAGATGTGTTGTCGATGTATCCATCGAGACTGGTCTCCCCACAATCTCTACATTGTGTTCAGTTGTGGTTTTCTGTGATGGTCTCTATTTGTTGTAAATAGAACTTCATTTACTGAGTGGTGATAGCTACATTTATCTGGCAGTATAAGGATAAGCTTTAGAATGTATTTAGGAATTATCCTGGCATAGCAAAATGGCAGTAGCGGATTCTTTTTTAAGATCCATGACCTCCCTACACATGGGGAAGTTGATTAAGTTCCTAGTACCAGACATGATTTCTCTCCTGTTGAATGGACTGTGAATCCAATTTGAAAGCTGCTGGTTACCACTCCCATGTGTGTGCCACTTTCTGCACCTTTACCTATACCTTGCCATACTGGTCATTGTTGTCATTCACAGGTGCTTCCCTCCCTTGGCACTCTGCATAGTATGTATTTTGGAAGTTATACAGAAGAAAAGAGGCTTTCATGTTAGATCCAGGTCAAATCATCCAAGTTCTGTGTCTTAAATGTGCAGTATCTTCAGTAATAGGTGCTTATATTTAACCTCTGAGAGACAATCAGGGCAACAGTAATAGTCTGTATTATTTTGGGAGTCGCTGGACTACCATGAACAACCATTCAAGATGAGATTCCTCATTCCAGGTACTGGGAGATTTGATAGTCTATGGCTCTTATAGGGGAGCCTGTCAAGTCAAGTGTCATAACTTCCTTTAAAAAATTATATATATATATATATATATATATATATATATATATATATATATATCACTTTCCTACCTCTAGCTGCTCCCAAGTTCCCTTCTCTCCAACTTCTCCCGTCTCCAGCCCATTCTCAAATTGATAGCTTCTTCTTCTTTGATATATCTGTATTGTATATAACTTTAGGTAAACATAAAATAATAAAATAATAAGGTTCACCTACACCACTCCTTGGCATATGTCTCAAGGACTCAACATCATACTCCACAATGTTCACTGTTGCCTATTCACAATTAGTAGGAAATGGAAACAACCCAAATGACTTTCAACAGATGAATGGATAATGAAAATGAGATACATATATACAAAAAAGTACTATTCAGCTGTCAAGAAAAATGCAATCACAATGAACCTAAAATTATTATATCAAGTGAGGTAACACAGACCCAGAAAGACATGGTCTCTCTCTCATCTGCAGTCCCTGGCTCCCAAACTCCAGATATAAATAAAAGCAGGGAAAATTCATAGAAACCAAAAATAAATAAATAAATAAAATAAAGGGACTGTGGGGGAGAGTTTGAGAAAGGAATAGTAGGATGGAGGTTATATGAATTGGGGAACAGAAAAACAAAGTATGTTTCAATGGGAAGGGGAGAGGGATGTCAATATAGAAGGATAAAGAGAAATTAGGGATAAATAAGAACAATGTTGTTTGATAAAGTCACAAGGAACCTGATTTCCTTACATTTCTCTTTATATTTCTGTAAGCACTGAACAATGTACATAGCATGTTAGTTGCGTGTGCTCTGTATATAGGATCATTAAGGGCGAAGGCACAACCTTTATATTGACAGAGGTATATGACCAAGGCCTTGTCATACCACTCTCTCTGTTGGATCAACAGGAAGTAAGCAATTTAAACAGCGAGCCGTGGCTAAGCAGTGCAGAGGAAGCTCCTTGAGCTACCCCTCACATTGGAGTCTGTCTCCATGTCCTTTGCACTAGCCTCCAGTTTAGTGTTTACTTTGTGTCTCTTCCAACAGTCGTTAGGAGGACAGTGGAATTTTTGTCACTGAGTACCAGGTATGTCAGTACATTGGCATCCTATGGGACTATAAGATGGCAAGGATGAAACTAAGGAAAACATTGTTTGGTGGGGGAAAGTCTCAATTGTTAAGTCTCAGAATGTGTTTTCCTTGGTCCCCTCGGCCTTTTATTTTCTCATCTCAGAGTTAACTCAGAGAGAAACACTTAGTCGTACTATCTGTACCTTGTTGGCAAAGAAATTTCGTCAGAATAGTTTGTTCCTATTCTGAGGAACATTGCAAAGCATGAAGCCTATAGTTAACTATTACATCATCTACCTAAAGCATTTTGATATTTTTGAAAAGCAGCTATGAGAGGTAATGAATGTGTTAATCAAGTTGTGGTAATAAAGGATATATAATGATACATATATTTTATTCTTATCCATGTTCATTTAATTTAAAAATATTCAAATGTGTTCAAGGATAAATATCTATGTCCATAATTTAAATGAAACTTAAGATTATGGATGGTCCAGTATAGGAAAAGACAAGACAGTCTGGGACAGTCACAGAAATAACATATTTTAAGTGACATGAGTCTGCCAACTTACTAAAACATAAAGGTACTTAATATAAAATACCCTGGGTTTGGACTGGGACCTAATATGGAGCACAAGCCTTTAGAACCAGCTGAGTCTATCCTATATATGAGGCACATCTTTTCAACTCAGAATGGTATTGTTTTGTTTTTATCATAAAATTGGGATAATTTTCATTTTATTTATTTTTTTAATTTTACTTTTATTGATTCTTTGTAGATTTTACATCTTGCATTCTGATCCTACTTATCTCCCTGTCCCCTCACTTCTTCCCTCTGCCCTTGCAACCTCCCCTCTGAACAAAATCAAATTTGTAAGAAAAACCAAAAACCAAACCAAACGAAAAGACAAAGCAAAAACATGAACGACAAAAAAAAAAAAAAAGAAAAAAGAAAAAAAAAAAAACACGTATCGTGGAAGCTGTAGTGTGAGCCCCTTGAGTCACACAGTTTACCCTTTAGTCCATTCATCTTTACTTGTGTTTATTGCCATGAGTCATTGGTCTGGCATGAAACGCTGGTTTCTGCTACACCACTAATAATGGGCTCTCACTGGGGTGCCTGCTGTTTTGGATCTGTAGGTTTGTCTTGTCTGTCCCCTTCACCTGCTCCAACAGTTCATAGATGAGGTGGATGTTGAAGTGAGTCAACTCATAGCCCTGGTTCTGAGCCTGGGTGGCAGCAGGGTTGATCAGCTCTCTAGCTTTCCCTCATTATCACTTGCCGGATGAGCTCTTCAGCACTTTCTCTGCTAGTTCTCCCAATGCAGCCTACAGCAAGGAACAGGGTCATTGTTCCTGTTCTCAGGACCTCAGATCCGGGTCTCTCTCACTCATATTACCAGGACCAGCTTTACTGTTTTGCCCAGGCAAGGCACAAGGCCCTCTCTCCTGATTGCTTTAGGGGAAATAAAGGGAAGGGGAGAGGGGAGAGTGTCAGCTTTCCTGCTCTCACGTCCTCCAGGCTGGCTATCCAGGGTCAGCTCTAGTGTGTTGCCCACACGGGAGCACAGGCTGCTTTCTCTTGTGTGCTACAGCCGGTGAGGGTCAGGGCTAGCTCTCCTTCTATTGTGACCTCAGAGCCAGCCCTCCCACCTGCTACAGGTGGTATTGAGTGAGGGAGATAGGGCATCTTTCCCTCATCCATGCCACTACTTGGCATACAAGGGGGCGGGGTCACCCCTTCTGCTCTCATGCCCTCAGGGTCGGCTCATCTGTGTCGTTGGCCACAGAGTCAGCTGTAGTATAATTCCTAAGTGAGATGCATTCCTATGATGAGGGGTGGGGCCATCCGAGTGCGGGTGCCAGCTCTCGCCTGAAGAGGAGGGCCAGCTCACCTGATGCAATATCCAGCGAGGGCCAAGGCCAGCCATCCCAAGGCCAGTAAAGGGTGGGCTGGCTCAGCACAATACGGGTCCACTGATTCCTGTGATAACCTGGGCATGGACCACAGAACTCAGCTGCAGCAGGACCACAGACCCAGACATGGCCCTCAGTAGCAACTCGGTCCCAGACACCACCATGGTGTGGATGGCAGCACAGGACTCTCAGATCAGCACAGCCCCGGCAGCAGCATGGCCCCCGGGCATCAACCTGGTCCCAGGTGACTGGCCAGACCCTGGGCATCCTCAGAGCCCTTAGTAGCAACTGGAGCCATGGACACCACCCCAAATTCTGGCCTCCAAATGGCCATGGACACAGATATGGCCCTAGGCAGTGGCCCATGCCCAGACATCTCCATGGTCCTAGGCAGCAGCCCAGCCTGGATGTCACCATGGTCTCAGGTGACAGCACAGACCACCTGGACCAATATGGCCCCCACAGCAGCATGGCCCTCAGACACCAACATAGCCCCATGTGGCAGCCTAGACACCTGTCATTGGCATGGTCTTCGATGGTCTCCTAACTGTAATTTTATGAGAAACAATAGAACATTACCCACAAACATATACATACACATACTCTGGAGAACTCCAGACCTCTGTGGAAATACTGATATTAGGGCTTGGAAACTATTATAGGACTTTAAAATTTACTCACTTATGGCGCTAATTATGCTAATTTTATATTGTGCATCTTACCATGTTTTGGGTTTTATATTGGGATCTTTCATTTTCTCATTAAATCTTAATAATAATTCAACATTACAAGAAACCTCTTTTGAGAGATTAGGGGCTTACTCTAGACCATAATACTAGGAAATAGTAAGGCCAGGGCTTAAAGGTTGGTCTGTCTGGTTTCAAATCCTGTCATTTTTTTATACTGTTTAAACATTTAAAAAACAAAGATCTATGTCTTACTTTTTCCCAGATATCTTTCATTACCATGGATATGCTCAGAAACTAAGGTTGAAGGCTCAACATGCAATGAAGTGCTGGTTGCACTAATTATGGAATTCAACTGTATTGCTTATTTGGGGACAGAAGTTATGGGTTTTCATAGATTCAGTGTGTCTATGGTAATCTATAGCATGGAATTGCTTTCCCATATACTAAAACATTCAAAATGAAGTTTCAATTGGTAGAAGTAAATGTCACATATGATCTCATTATTTCCAGTTGAATGTTCTTCAAGAGTGCCACATCATTGAAGTTAAACTGTAGGTAAAACCACTAGAAATTATTCACAATGATTGCAAAATAATCCATTTCCATTTTCTAAGTGCAGAGACACCATCAGCATCATCCAGATATTTACAGAAAATGGCCTGATGGCAAGGGTTTGATTATCTGTGCCTCCTTGTCTCTTCCAAATTCATGAATACTGATTTTATAGCCTTCCTCTGAAACTCTTCCAACAAATCCCATAGCCATATTTGACTTCCATTTTACAAAATACATGGTCATTGCACACAGGAAGGTATGTTCACAGGAAAAAATGATGACTGAGAGATGCAAAATTAAAACTTTTGTTGAAAACTATTTGTAAAAAACAGATAACAATGAATCATATCCCTCAGTAATTATTGAACAAAAAATTCACCTTAGGATCAAAGAAGAAAGGGAGTGAACCATATCAAAACCCTGTGAAAATACCCCATAGAAGCTAAAGGAACATGGATTTACTACTGTGCCAATGACATTGCTGTGAGTAGCAGTGGAACCCTGTTTCTCTCTCCCGTTGACCTGCTTGGGGTAATCCTTGATAGCTCTGTGAACATCCTACCATGCTCCACTTTCCTTCTGTGTGAATGTGAATGATCTCAAACTCTCCCTTGTGTCTTAAATCTACACATATCTAAAGAGATGGAGACAGAAGAAACTCAAACTAAGGCTGCTACTTACTCAATGACTCACTGAAGACAGTCTTAAGGAATTACCGTAGACACATTCAATCTGTGGAAATCCATAACTCCTATCCCCAAATAAGAACACACAACTGAAGTCTATAATTAATCCACATAGTAGCAGTTTGCAAATCATAAGTTATGAAATCAGTATTGAGTATAGCAGTCCAGCTGTTCCCAGAATGTTAATTCCCACGGCTCAATCTCTATACCAACCTCTCCATTTGTTCAGTGCCTATATTCTCACAAGCAAGCTTTACTTGGCAGTGTAAAGCTTTGGGAACCAGTATCTGATTTGACCTTCAGAATAACTCTGTGGGAGAAAAATGATTCTCACTTAAAGATCAGGCAACTGGGACTCACAGAGACTAAGCGGCTCACTCATTCAGTACCACACAGTGAGTAAACAGCAGTGTCATGAAAGCAATCTACCATGTTTCTAAACAAAGCTGAGTGATATTGTTTTAGGACTTTTGTTTATCTGTAGAGCTATGCATTAAGATTATTGTCTCCTTACGGAAAGCATGGGGCATATTTTGAAGCCAAGGCATTAGAAATCCCTACTGACTACAAATCTCTAACACAGGACTAAAGAGCCACCCTCAGTAACACTTGGCTTTGTGTTTTGTGTGTTCTTTCTCTGTCAGTCTTTTAGAATGGAAATGTGTTCAGAATGGTAACACATTGTGCTAAGAATCTTTCTCCTAATGATCTGTCTAATATCTAATTAGTTGTTTAACAACAGCAAACCTAAGAGTTTTAAGATGCTCCAAGGATATGGAAATAAGGAAGAGATTGGAAAATAAGACTATCTAAATTTCAACTTCTAGGCACTGGATCCTGTGGGTGTTTGTTTGTTTGTTTGTTTGTTTGTTTTTTCTGATCTTCTATTTTCTGCACCAAGTGTCACCAGAATTCCAGTCCTGGCTTATATCCAGAAACAAAGTTCTGGCAGCTATCAGAACTCCTCTTTGCCATACAGCTATAGCTCTTAAATCTGAATCAGACAGCAACAAAGACAGAAGAGGAGGGTAACAAGAATTTCCTTACACCACCTTCATTTTTCAGATGAATGAAGGTAGGGGGTTGATCATCTCTCCTTATAACCTCCCAGAGACCACTGAATACCAGTTGCAGCTGATTCACATGTATTGGTGTCAGAGAAGTCTACCAGAATAACCTACACACATAGAATTAATTCTGCTTTGCCCACACGATGTGCACACAGTATACATGAGTCATTAATATTCACAAACCTGAAACTCCAGATGGTTCAATATGCCCTGAACCATCAGTGCCACTGAGTCAAGAGCTAGCAGTGACAGCATCACTGCTTGTGCCCTATGTGAAGGAAATACCATACATTCATCATGGTGGTAAGATTTGTCCTTTCTGATACAGAAGTCTTTGAGAGTAGCTTGTCAAAATATTATGATACCTTGTAGTCTCATAAGTTGCTTATTTTTATGGTATTTTTCTACCTTAACAAAATGAAGGCTTAGTATAATATTTCTTCCTGAAAATATGAATCATAATTTATCTGAAGAAAAAAGGGGGTCTTTAATGAAGTTAGTAGAAGACAAATTACAATGAATTATATTGTATTTTCAAACACTTTAAAATTAGTTCAAAGTAGCAATTATGAGAAGGTGCATTTACCAAATACAAGTAACAAAAATATGAAACAAATAAATTAAGACACCATTAAGTGAAACACACTTAACGTTTTTATTAATATGAATAAACAAGTCAGATTGTATTTGATAGTTTTGTTGTAAAACTTTCTAATCAACTACACAGGACTCTAGTACTATTGGTTAGTAAATTTAGGTTGATTACCCTTAAGATCCATTTGGATTGTAGTTTGGATCTTTAGAAAGACCAGCTGGGTATTGATCTGTGACTATGGATTTACACAAGAGATGAAGCAGCTTTTAATACTTTCTCTGGTTCCCTTTGGACAGAGCCTATGACTCTAGGTTTTATGAAGATATGCAAGTAGAGAAATACACATAGATAGTCCAATTTGGGGATGAACTTCAGACAAAGGATAAAATAGCAAGAGGCTTCCATTAAAATGTACTTCTTATAGGAATCAGGACCCACTAATGAAAATCTCCTCTGTTGTCAGGACATGCAGGTTCTGAGACTGTCAGGAGACTTGAAAGAAATCCATCAGATTCTGTCATCCTGGGTCCTCAGCTTTACCTTGCAGGGGTTGAAGGTATGTATACAGAAGCAAAAATGAGAAAAAAATGTCACAAAAAAACATACAGTACTTTGTACCACAGGCGTTTTTTTTTTTCTCTAAGACTTTCCTCAAAAACAAGGTAGAATAGCCTCTGTGTAAAAGCCTCACTGAATGAGCAAAGTGTTAGAATATCTCTCGTAGCATTTATATAAGTTTACTATGTGTTTGTGTCAAGGTCTCTCTACATAGCTTGGACTTCTTGAACTTGCAACCCTCTTGCTTCAGTCTCCTAAGTACTGCAATTACAGGTGTTCACCTCCAAATTGAGGTTTTTTTTTTCAATTGAAGTTTTGGTGGTGTTATTATTCCCTGCCCTCCAGTTGCTTTCCTATTCTCATAACCACTTTACCCTCCCAAATCCATGTGCCCTGTTTTCATACACAGAGTCCACTTAGTGTTGCCTTAATTCACATGGGATCATCTGCTGGAGCATGGTAACAACACAGATGACATCTCTCTGCCTCAGCAGTCATCAGCTGCCAATAGCTTCTCAGGTAAGGATGGAACTTCATGAGCTGCTCTCCCATCCATTCCAGGATTTTAGCTACTTTGATGGTTTACATTTACACATACAGTCACAGTCATCATGACTCTGTCAATCTGGAAAATTTTTGGTTTTTTTGCACTTGTCACTATCTTTGGCCATAAAATTTTTCTGCCTCCTCTTTTGTTATGATCCCTGAGCCTAAGAAGTAAAGGGGTATGACATAGATGTCCCATTTATAGCTAACATCCTACAGTCTCTTGTTCTTTGTACAATGATTAGTTGTGAGTCTCTCTATATTTTGTCATCTACTTCTAAAAGAAGCATCCCTGATGAGAGTTGAACTAATCTATCAGTATAAATATAAGAACTTGGGAGGCAATTTATTACCATGTCCGTTTAGTAGAATACTATGTTAAGTATTCCTCTACTGTTTAGGACTAACCAGCCACAAAATTTTGACCTGGTACATAGTATCAGACATCAATTTGATCTTGTAGAGCTGGCCATAAATATTATGAGGGAGGGGTTAGTTGCTCCCATAACATTTATACCACTATTGCACCTAGGAACATATCTCACCAGGACAGTCATTACTGTAGCTCATAAGATTCACAGTTGGAGAAGGCTGTTGATTACTTTTCTCCTCCTGCAGTGTGCATAGTACTTCCAAGTACTTTGAAAATACCAAGTAGGACTAAAGTTTCTAGGTAAGTAAAAGCTTAACTTCTCTTTGTCCCATGTCCCAAGCATATGGTGCCTTCAGTGATAGATTCTTAACATCAAGTTCAATTCTGTAGTAAAACTAAGGAAGTGCTTGGCATATAAATATGCTTGGCACAGGAATGTGCTTGGCAGAACCAGTAATGGCCTTAGGGAAAGCTGTGACTTTGGACCCTGGAAAACCAACTCTTCCTCTCTAAGAGGCTATGGTTATCAGTCTCAAGACCACTGTGTGCTTGGTCTCCAACGCCCTTAAGATATTCTGTGTTTCCTTTGTTTAGCACTGCTTGATTGGTTTTGTACTTTATTCCATTGTATGATAGTTTGTTGCTGATACTGTCTCTTTTTTCCTTTCAGAAAAACTATTTAAGATGTACTTCTTAATAAAATTGCTTGCATAAGCCCTCAGCTTGTGAAAAACCTCCTAATTTCAAACTTTCCTATCTTTATCTTCTCTCATCTCCTGGTACTCCCCCTTAGGACTGTGTCACTATAGAATAGCTTGCTTGGTCTAGGCCAAAATATATCTACTTCCTCCTATAACAGATTCATGGAATTTGATCTTGTGTTGATGTCCATGATCTATTTGGAGTTGTTTTTATGCAGAGTGAGGGATAAGAATGTGGTCTTATTCTTTCGCATGTAGCTATATGATTTAGCCAGCACCATTTGCTGAAGATTCTATCTCTTGTCTGGTGTGTTAATTTGGCCTCTTTGTCAAAAATCAAGTGGCTGCAGGAGCATGAGAATACATCTGGGTTCTCAATTATATTTCATTGATCAGTGTGTGTGTGTGTGTGTGTGTGTGTGTATGTATATAAATATATATATATATACATATATATATGTATATATATATACCATTACCATGTTGTTATAATAGATTCTTTTGTGTGTGTGTGTGTGTGTGTGTGTGTGTGTGTGTGTGTGTGTGTCTATCTGTCTGTCTGTAGATCTTGTAGCTAGAGTTGTAGGCAATTGTGACTTGCTTGGACATCATGGGTGCTGAAAATTGAATATGGGTCCTTTACAAAATCAGTATGTGTGCTTACCTGCCAAACCGTCTCTCAGCCCCTCCGTGTTGTTCTCATCATTATAACTCTATTGTTTAATTTGAAATCAGATACAGTGATACCTCTTGTAGTATTTTTATTGTCCATGATTGTTTGGGGATATTCTGAGTCTTTTGTGTTATGGAAGCAACAATTAAAAATCTACAAACTAATCAATCCTATGGCTTCAGAATAGTTCTGTCAGAACTTCAAAGAAGAACTAGTACCTCAAATTATACTGAAAATTCTAAAAGGAAGGAACATTTTCATTTTCTTTACTAAATCATTATTACTCTGATACCAAACTGGATAAAAGCACAAGAAAAAAAAGAGGAAAAGAATTATAGAGCAATGTCCATGATTAACAGAGACACACAAATTCTCATCAAAACTTAGAAACTGAATTAAGAGCACACCCAAAAGATCATCCAGCTACCAGCATAATCATCAAGCTTCATCCACATGATACAGGCATAATTCCGCATATGTAAATCAATGCAAACTTTAAGGTAATTTTTTAATTTCTATGAAGAGATTAAATTGGAATTTTAATGAAGATTTCTTGGAATTGTAGATTGTTTGAGGTAGGATGACCATTTTTACAATATTGATCCTGTCAATCAATGAACTTGGGTTTTTTATCTACTGATACCAAATTCAATTTTGATTTTGGTGTCATATCACTTTCATTATAGTCTTATTTCACTTAAAAAATAATACTGTAGGATTGTATCCCTTATTTCTTTCTCAGTGTGTTTGCTTTTTTGCATACAGGAACAGCACTGAGTTTTGTGTGTTAAATTTGTATCCTGATACTCTGCTTAACATATGTTAAAATTTGCTGACGGAGTTTTTTTTTTAAGATTTATTTATTTATTATATATACAGCCTTGTACCTGCATGTATGCCTGCAAGCCAGAAGAGGGCACCAGATCTCACTACAGATGGTTGTGAGCCACTAAGTGGTTGCTGGGAATTGAACTCAGGACCTCTGGAAGAACAGCCAGTGCTCTTAACCTCTGAGCCATCTCTCCAGCTCCCTACTGACAGAGTTTTTAGGGTATTTTTTGTATAGAATTATCTCATCAACACATAACCATGGTTTAACTTCTTCCTTTCCTATTTGTATCCTTTTCTTAATCTCTTTGACTTGCTTTATTGCTCTTGCTAAGGTTTCAACCAGTATGTTGTGGAGAAATAGAGAGAGTGTACATCCTTATCTTTTTCTTGATTTTAGTCAAAATTCTTTAAGTTGTTGCCTAGTGGCATGAATTTAGCTGTGTGTTTATAGTATATTGTCTTTAGTGTGTTGAAATATATCTTTTGCATGCCTAGATTCTTGTAGACTTTTAATATGAAGAGATGGGGTTTTTTTTGTCAAAGTCCTTTTCTGCACCTAATAAAATGATCCTCTGGTTTCTGACCTTCAGTTTATGTGGTGGATCATATTAATTTACATATGTGAGACTATGCCTGCATCACTTGGATGGAGCTTTCATGATTATGCTGGAGGCTAAATAATCTTTTGGATGTGTTCTTAATTCAGTTTGCAAGTATTTTGATGAGAATTTGTTTTTCTCTGTTAATTGTTCTATAATTCTTTTTCTCTCTTTTTTCTTGTGCTTTTATCCAGTTTGGTATCAGAGTAATAATGATTTAGTAAAAAAAATTAGAAATGTTCATTCCTTTTAGATTTTTCAGAATAATTTGAATAGTATTGGTACTAGCTCATCTTTGAAGTTCTGACAGAACTGTACTGAATCCATAGAATTGATTAGTCCATAGATTTTAATTATTGCTTCCATATCATTGGATGTTATGGGTCTGTTTAAATTATTTATTTTATTTTAGCTTATCTTCAGCAGGTCATGTGCTTCTATAAATTCATCTGTTTCTCTTAGATTTCTCAGTATAGTCGAATACAAATTTTTTAAATACGTCATTAGCGTTCCCTGAATTTCACCAGTGTCTGTTATAATGTTTCCTTGTTCATGTCTAACTTTACTAATTTGGTTTTCTCTTTTCTTTTGGTTAATTTGGCTAAGGATTTATCAATTACGCTTTCCACTTTAAAAAAAAATCTTCATTTGACTGGTTCTCTTTAATTTTTTTGCTCCATTGTGATCTGATATAATGAAGGATGTCATTTCAAGTTTCAATACTTGTTGGGACTTTCTTCGTATTGTAATATGTAGTTAATTTGGCAGAAATTTCCATGGGCTGCAAAGAAAATTGTGTTGGTGTTTTTGTAGAATTTTTCCAATGTCTATTAGATCTATTTCACTTATAATATCATTTAATTCTAATATTTTTCTCTTAGTTTTTGTTCAGATGACCTGTCTGCTGGTGGTAGTAGGGATTTAAATGTACCCACAACTACAATGTTGTGTGTAATCTGTGATTTTAGGTCTAATAGTATGTCTCTTATGGAGTTTGATGTCTCTGTGTTTGCTATGTGTATGTACAGGCTGTTCCTTTTATATGTGTAAAATTACCTTTCTATATCTTAAAGTTAGTTTCAGTAATCTATTTGTTAGCATAGCAATTAAGTTCTTGTTTCTTAAGTCAGTTTGCTTGGGATACTATTTTCCATCTTTATCCTACAGTTGTATCCATTATTAATTCTACGGTATATTTCCTAGAGGAAGTAGAAAGCTAGATCTTATTTTCTAATCCCATTTTATATTCTGCATCTTTAATTGGGGGAATCAGGGCCATTCATATTAAGAGTTATTATTTTAAGAATATGTTAAATCTGATAATGTTGTCAACTGTTATGTTAGACCTCTTTCATTTAACTGCCCTAACATTGCTCATTTATACCCTGTGAGTACTTGAATAAATTTTTCCTTCTCTTCCAACTGAAGTATTTCTGTACTATCTTCTGTAGAGCTGTCATAGTGGTCATAATTTCATTTAACGTATTTTTAATCATGGGAAGTTTTAATTTCTTTGTCAATTTTAATGGATAGTTTTCTGGGAATAGTAAACTTGGAATGCATCTTCTAAGGCCTTCTGACTTTAAAAGCTTCTGTCTAGTCAGGAATTATTTCATGGACCTACCTTTACACATGAGTTGACCTTCCTTTCCTGCAGCTCCTAAAACCTTTTCTTTAGTCTACATTTGCAATGTTTTAACTATATGTCATGGGAAGTTTCTCTTCTGGTCCTATTTGTTTTATGAAAGTTTCCTGTACTTTTTGCAAGGGGTTTGGCAAATTTTCTTCTATATTTTTATTCAAAATATTCTCTATGCCTCTGCCATGGTGCTCTTCTTTGATGTACATAATTCCAAAAGTTATGTGCTTTTGTGGTATTGCAAGGCTCTCCCTCTCCCTTGTTAGTTTTTAAAATTTTCTCATTGACTTTAACTAGGTGACCTAATCACTCTTCTTCCTCTTTCAGTCCTGACTCTTCAGTTTTCATGTGATCCATTCTACTAGTAAGGATTTCTACCAAGGATTTTTTTTTCTTTGACTTATTGAGATTTGCATTTCCAGCATCATTTTACTTTGGCATTTCTTCAGCAATTATATATCTTTATTGAATTCTATATTTGTATCTCGGATTGGATTCTACATTTCATTCAACTCTTCATTTTTGTTCTCCTGGCATATATTCATATCCTACTTCAGTTGTTTGAACATAGTTATAATCACTCTTTTACATTCCTCTTCTGGAAGATCTTCCAGGTCATTCTTATTGGGGGTTTTATCACTTTTGAATTAGTAATTTTGGAAGGGGTAGGTCATATTGGTTTTCTCTGTTATTTTTGTTTCTGCACTGGTACTCATCTGAAAGTGTGTGTTAGTTGAGTCTCTCTTCCTTTTTGCTCAAATTAATTTTCTGTTTTCACTGCATGTCTGTATAATATTCACGAAAGGATTTAGTGTAAGAATATTGAAAAGTTGTTTTCTTTTGTGGAACTGGCACAAAAGAATGCC
Organism: Peromyscus aztecus; assembly: GCA_902168405.1. Taxonomy (NCBI): domain Eukaryota; kingdom Metazoa; phylum Chordata; class Mammalia; order Rodentia; family Cricetidae; genus Peromyscus; species Peromyscus aztecus. The sequence goes on along the minus strand of CABHPQ010162808.1, from coordinate 49,526 downwards.
ACTCTCTGCCTAGACAAATACAACCCAAGAAGTGTCAACACATTCCTTGCTGGTCCTCTTGTCTGCTATCTTCTTCTTTTTTTTTTTTTTTTTGGTTTTTCGAGAGAGGGTTTCTCTTTGTAGCTTTGCGCCTTTCCTGGAGCTCACTTGGTAGCCCAGGCTGGCCTCGAACTCACAGAGATCCGCCTGCCTCTGCCTCCCGAGTGCTGGGATTAAAGGCGTGCGCCACTAACGCCCGGTTTGTCTGCTATCTTCTAATAGGACTCTCCAAGTGCTGATTAGCCAGTAGGTCCCTGGAAGTTGTATCTGTAGTAAGGGAGTCTATGGTTGATGACAGGGCCAACCTCGGAGTTCGGGAAAGCAAAATCCCACAGTAACGGGTGGGAAGGGGTGGACCTAGTATAGGGTACGGATATTGTAGAACCCCGAGGAACAAGGAAATCTAGAAGGACTTGAAAGACAGATCCCAGATGAGCCAGGAGGGTTACAGCGTGAGGGAGATCAGTAACTGTAGGTGAGGCAGAGAGGTCCCAGAGAAGCCAGAGGCCCTTGGGATAGGGAGGAGCCAACTTGATCACACAGAAAAGGAAAGTCATTGGTGTCCCTATGGGACAGAAAGGAGTCGGCCTACTTGGCGGGTACAGAGAACGTTAAGTCCTGGAATAGATAAATGACTCTTTAGGATTGGAAGAAACTGAATGACCTAGTGAGAAAGGAAGAAAGGAAGCAGAAGAAAGGAAGTCCTGGAGGCACCCATATGCAACTCATATGGTTTTGTGTACAGATTTTATATCCTATATCACTGCTAAATTCATTTATTAACTATGGGAGTTTTCTGAAGTCTGTTTGCCTACTTTCACATCTGAACACATTTTTTTCCCTTCATTTTATTGTTCTGAATTATGGCACTTTGTTAAGTTTATGTGGTAAAGTAAGAAACATTATATTCTTCCAAATCTTAGAAATAGTTTTGCCTTCCACCATTCAATACATTGTTAGTTGTTAAAATTTTTTATATCTTCTTTTTAATGTTGTTATTTGTTCAGAGATTATATCATAAAGCGACATTGAATTTATCAAACGTAATTGTAAGGTACTTTAATGGGCCGTATTTTTGTCCTTCATCTTGTAATATATTGTATCACATTTATTGATTAGTTGTTGCAATTGAAAAATATAACCCAAGATGATTCTATAGAGCTGTCAGTGTATGCCTCCTACCAGCAGCGGGCAGAGAATTTTCATAATATGACAAAAATTAACAAGTTTTGCTGATCCAGGCTAACATCGAACATGTCTAGATGTCTATTACAGCATCCAGCAATGAGTTAGACTTAGTGATGCCACAATGGCTAAGTCCAGCACTCAGGAAGCTGAAGCAGAAGAGTTAATAGTTCCAGTCTACCAGTCTTGGCAACATAATGGGGACTTTCAGATAACAAACAAATGTAGAGAGAGATGGGAAACCTGAGAGGGAAATGGAAGAGTGGGCCCACAATGTTATTGTAGCTCAGTCTTCTTGAATATTGCTCAGTGTCCACTTCCTTGTATAGGAAATAAAGAAGCATTTTGTAAACACAGCTCTCAAGTCATGGAAGTCAAGACCAAGACCTTTCTTGATAGAGCTAAGAAGAAATGAACAGGCAAATTATCTACCTAAGGGCAGTGTAGGTCAATCCTAGTGCCCAACCTGTTTTTTGCTATCATTTCTGTACACACATACCTTTCAAAACAAATATGATATCTCTTTTGGAGTAAAGAAATGAGAAAAATGGTATCTGAGGCCCCTATATAACACAGACTTCATTAACAAGTGTGCAATTTGAGTCTTAAATTCTCCTCAATATGCTTTTAGATTGAAGACTAATTGTGTTTAAAATAAAATGATTGAAAAACCATGCATTGTCTAGTATATTTATGTATTTAAAAATCTATAAACTGCAAAAACTATTACTGAAATACTGATACTCAATTCATAAAGACTAAGAAAAAGGTCAATGGAAGAATAATGTTCATCCCAAGCAGGAATAAAACCAGGAAATACCATGCATTCTAGGTGGCCTACATTGACATCACATAGCATAAACTTGGAAGAAGTCAAGTGCAGTGTGCATTTACCATGGCCACAAAACTGCCTTCTCTTAGACTTATTCCTTCTTGCTCATCAAAATGATTTGTCTGAGTTAAAATTTCGAGGATTGTGCTCTCTTGGTGAGACTGTGTGGTTTTACTTGGAAATCATATGGTGTTTATTTTCTCTTCATTCTTCCACTTAACACTTATTTATTAATGATCATTAAACATCATCTTTGTACCTGGGGTCATAAGGTTAACCATGACTTGGGTTTTCCTTGAGTATCATAAAAATCTAAATGGAGCTTTATGCAGTTAAAAGACCAACATGTAAACCCACTGTGGGACAGAATCCATACCTCTACCCTGTGTCATTAATAAGTAGTTTCCAGTTGGGGGAAAGACAATGTAAAGTAGAGATCTGTGGCCTGATTAGGAAATAGTTGAATAAAAGTGAAGAGACAAGTAGAGCAGACTTGGTCACTAGAAAAATAAGTTTGAAAAAAATCAGGAAGATATCTGTGAAGCAAAACTAAGGCATTCTTTGTTGAGCTAAATACAGATTAAATAAATTACTTTCTACATACTGGATTTCCAACCAATTTGAGTGGTGAACAAAAATGAAAAACTCACCAATGCTGATGTAAAATCTCCTTTCTAAAGCCATCTTATTTGTAAACATGATAACTTGTATTTTTCATATTCTATATGTTAATTTTACTTCAATACCAAAGACATTTTATCTAAATTCTCAACAATATGAGGTTATCCATTTTGTTCTTTCAACCTCTGCTCTTTATGAATAGGAAAAGTGGGAATCACCTTATGATTAAACTTACTCAAAAAGTGCTCAACACCTAGAACCATTACATTTTCCATGGTAAGTACCAGGGAAAATTCTACTGGGGAAGTGAAATTCTAATGCTCCAGACTGGGATTTCCCCAAGGGGCTTAGTGTTTAGCCTCAGATTTTCTGTGTGTGTGTGTGTGTGTGTGTGTGTGTGTGTGTGTGTGTGTGTGTGTTTACTTGTTCTGAGAAAACAACCCTCCTTTCTGGTAATATGCTTATTCTAAATAACCACAGGGGAAATGTCCTAAAGGATAACTGTACTTCACACCTAGACTCTCCCTGCTATAACATTGTTTTCCTGTGAGGACCCATGACAGCAAAACCTCAGTAGTTCGTTCCAATTTGTTCATATAAAGTGTCTGAAGAAATGAAGGATGTTGAGTTTTCTTTTTCCTACTCTCTGGAGTAAATAATTGTTATTTGAAACAACCTTGCTAAGCACAGAATGAAAGTGATAGTGGATGTTTCTGTCCATAAAGAATTTTGATTTACTTCACAACTAGTAATGTAGGTTCAGAAAAGTTCAAGCCTTTCCTGTTCACATTCTTGTGCCTAAAATCATCTTCTTCCAAATGTGAGATTCTGGGCTTTAAGGCCCATTAGGAGTGATATTTGTCACTAAAGTTTTACTTAAGTCAAGGGAGCATAATGTTAAATACATAGTATACAGACTCTCAAAGGCACAAAGCTTTATACTTTTCTTAATCTCAGAAAAGAGGTTTTATCTAGAAAAATTGACAGAAGTTCAAAATAAAAATTTAAACTTAATAAACTCATTTGGTATCCTTGTTTTGTCAGTTACAAAGTATATGTTCCTTAAAAACCAAACAAAAACATTTAACCTGAGGCTTACAGTTCCAATGTCACTGAATTCTTAATAGTACTAATAGTACTAATAGTACACACCTCACAGTGTTATAAGAGCAGAAGATAAGAAATAGCGAAGTGTTTCACAAAAATGACCATATCTGCTTTTGTTAGGTAGTCCTCCTTGACAAGCTCGGGGTATGTGAACATACTTTCAAATGAACAACAGGAGACTAGAAATTACTAAATCAATCTATGACTTGTAAATGCACATATTGTTTTATCTTTCTATCAATAAATATGTTTTAACTGTTTGTTTCCTGATTTTTAATTACCAAAGAGAATTTAAAACACGAGAAACAGTGTGACACTTAAACCACAAGTGCAATCATGACACAAAGGATAGAATTAGATGTGAAGCTGTCACTGACATAAGCCTTTTAAATTCACAGTGAGCTGAACTACTCCATTGTGCAACACTCCAAAGATGCTTTGTAGAGTAGCACTGTTCTGAAAAAAAAAAAAAAATTTTTTTTTTATTTAAAAAAAAAAAAAAAACTCTAAAAGATCCTGGAATGCCACTTCTTTCCAAAAGAGTAGCCATATTTGAATTTTCTTAGCAGCTTGCTGAGAGAGTGCAAAGCTAACAAGAATCAAAACAGACTCTTTACATAGTTTGTTTGGGTCTAGAGGAAATCTGTCCATGAGCTTTTGTGAGGGGGCCAACATGTCAGCATATGCCTGACTACAGTGAGTTTATCTTTCAATTGATTTAGTCCATTCTGGGGAATCAAGATGATGCAAGAATATGGCACATTACCAAACTCATTCTCTTTCATTGACAGAAATGATAGAAATGTATTTATTTTTGTGGTTCACTAAATGAGAAATGACAGCATTAGAGACTGCTTTTAAATTCCTACTGCAGTTATCTTGTCCATGCGTTCATCTGTCACTAAGATCTTGATTAATATGCTCTCAGTTAATAGTATTGCTTGTCAGTATCAAAGAATGGCATGAATCCATAGTTCCATTTCTTGGAGTTTACAAACAAGCTCATGAAATGTGTGTTGTGTTCATGGAGACTTTGGCCTTCTTAAAATGCTTGAAGTTGGGCTGCAAAGGTAGCATCCACACTTGTGACAGGTTTCAAAACCCTTCTCAAAGCATTTTGTTCTCTGTTTCTTTGGCATGTGTACTGAGCAGCAGTAGGAATTAAAGCTAAACTAGGATTAGGCAGCTGAGTTGAAGACACCTTAGGCTTCTAGTCATATAATCTCCCCAGCTTTTGTATCAGACACAATCTGTAGGGAATATGACAGCAGGTGCCAGGGAGGCAAAGCTAAAGCAGGACTAAGGAGGGAACATTCCACTCTGTTTGTCTTCATGGAGCATAAGTGAAATGATTCTGGATCCACGTTACCAGAATGATTTGAGGGACATGTAGAACTGAGATCGCGTAGAAGCAAGATGGACATACCAAAATATGGAATTGTCAGTACAAGAAAGAAAAGGAAGCAAAATATTAACAGAGGGCGGGACCTTTTTCCCACCCTGGCTAATGAAAACTGGTGACAAGAGGTTGTACAAATATCAACCAGTATTAATTAAGAACCTAACAAGTGTGTGTGTGTGTGTGTGTGTGTGTGTGTGTGTGTGCGCGTGTGTGTGTGTGTGTGTGTGTGCCCGCGCGTGCGCCTGCCTGTCTGTTTGTCTTATCTGTGCTACTAATTAAAGGAGATATGTTACTGGACTGGACATTGTTAATATATTGGAGTTTTTTATCTGAATCTGTCAAATGTTAATGGACTAGACATTGTTAATGTAATCTTGACTGTGTATATTGTATATACTTACTGGATATAATTTTTCTTGTATTAGTTATAAGCTTTTTTAAATTTTAGACAAAAAGAGAGGAAATGTGGTATTGTATTCCCCCAAATATTGTGCATGCTAATAAACTTATCTGGGGTCAGAGACAGAACAGCCACAATATTAATCAGCGTTTAGGCAGTGGTAGCACACACCTTTAATCCTAGCATTCCAGAGGCAGAAATCCATGTGTTCAAGGATACAGTCAAGTATGGTGACC